>FXXK01000053.1:1284364-1297055 GCA_900184695.1 Betula pendula
AAGTCAATTCTATCAACTCGGGCTTAAAAAACATTAACTATTGCAAAGCTGCTGAACATTTGACCCTTGTGCATTATTTTGGCCATAACTCATAGCTAAAAACTCGGATTAATACAAGGTCAAGGGCTTTGGAAAGAGAACTCAGAGAGGAACAAATCATTAAACCTAAAGCAAATAAGGTTCGCTCGAGCGACTTATCAAGGTGGCTCAAGCGACCTTGTGCAGTGAACAGTAACGTCGGCAGACCCGATTTGGAAAAATTTTAAACCTACTCTAACTCGATTTTGAACTTCCTAAGGTGCACGAAATTGACTAGGGTTGTTCCTAAACTCTATAAATACTCCTTTAAGTCCTCCAAAATGAACACACAAGCTTGAGGAGAGAAATCAAAGGCTTCAAAGAAGAATTTTTCTTAGTTTTTTCTTTCTTTTTAGTTTTTCATTGTTATTTTCTTATGAGATGATTTTCATCCGAATTATGTGTAGTTAATACTTTAGTTAGGACTCGATTGAAACCCTAATCTTGTCTATTTAAGGTTTCAATTTGTCTTGCTACAATTCATGTTTTGATGCTTAATTGATTTATCTCAGGTTTTTGTTCGTTCTTCATATGGGTTATGTATGAGTTTGATCATCTTATGCATATAACATGTGTAGAGTGTTATCTAGGTCAATTTGGATGACCGAGTCCTGGGCCTAATAGAGTGACAAAAGAACTAATTGCGGGTCTTGGGATTATCAACATAAAAGATCAGAATATACACCCATGTTCTAAGTCTTAGTGTGTTTGTCGATCTCCATAGATCTATGCTTTCTTGAGGAACAACTTAGTATACACCCATGCTAAATCCCTTAAGAAAGAAAATAGTTAGAGTATACAACCATGCTTAATCTCGTTGTTTAGGGAGATCAATAGCTTTTGGAGTATACACCCATGCCTTTAGGCTGGTAAACATTAAGTATCTTGACATGAATATAATATTGCATATTGTTTACCTTATTTGAGTATGATTAGCGGTGAATATCGAAGCCCTAGCCCTTTACTCTTATTATTTCAATTCAATAATTTATTTTGTTTCATTCACAATATCTTTTTAGGAAATTCTCTTTAAGCATAATTTATACCAATCCTCGTGGGAATGATCTCGTATTTGCCATCTATACTATTGTTTTGATCTTGTGCACTTGCGAGTAAAACGTGCATTTATTCGCCTATTTATTTAGGTGGATATTTGTACAACGTATCCTCTACTTGCCAAGTTGCACTCCGCATTTGTAGCAACATCTCTCACCAACGTTATAGTCGAAGGCTCCCACCATTCTCCATTTTCCATTCAGGGTTTGAATTGTGTTACAATATTGTTCGCATGCATTTAAGCTAATGGTAAATGTTAAGACTCTATGATAGGATGAAGTTATTTGTTATTTTCTCACTTTCAGAATATCATCATTGTTAATTCATGGACCCTTTACTGTTGGAGATAGAAAAAAAAAAATGAAAAATGGTTTGCTATGCAAATTTTATGTCGTGGGTTTTTTGAGAATTTAGGTTGTTTTCTAAGTTTGGTTCAAGGATTGGTAATAGAAGATCAATGTATATGGGTATTTTTTTTTTCTTCCAAGCAAATGGGAAAAAGGTTACAAGGAAATATAAAATTTAGAGGGGTGGACTTTCCAACAACATACCAAAACAGAAATACAGTGCAGAATATAAGAACAACAATTAAGAAATGGGCCAAAAAATAGTCAGGTCATCTGTATCTTGGACTAAAAGCCAAAAAATAAGCTGTACAATGTGTTTTGAAGCAGGCCAAGAGCCTAGCTCACTTGAAAGTTGCAACAACCTATAGGAAATTGTTGAAAAAGTAGCATTGCTGTCTTCCAACCAAGAGCCATCAGCAATTTCCTGGCGGGGTCACAAGAGGGTCCTGATGGGGTCCCGGCAAGTAACGATGAGGTGCCGGTGGTGTCACGACAGGTCCAGACAAGGTTAGGATGAGGTCCCAACGATGTTCGGCGGGGTGACGATGTGATCCTGACGGTGTCACAACAGGTCCTAGCAGTGTCACGACGGGGGTCCCGACACTTTCCCTGCAAGGTCTCGACTTGGTTTTGGCGGTGGTCCAGCAGGGTTTGACGGTATTTTGGCTGTAGTTTGGCGATTTAAAAGTGAGAAGATTAAACTCAAAAAATGGTTTACGATTTTAAAAAATAAAAACTATTTTATGGAAATTAAAGAAGCTTTTTAAGTCAAATCGAAAATGTTTTCTATCGCACCAAACATCAAAAAATGCGAAAAATATTTTTCAGAAATCATTTTACGTCAAAATGAACGGAGCATTAATCAAATCCATTTTTTTTTTTGTAAGTCAAATCCAAAAATTTGAATGAGCTAAAAAAAACTCAAGCTTTTCAATAAGACCAATTAAATATATGAGTAATTATATATGTCACCCTCCATGTTTACCTTATATCAACCAAAAGTGATACAACTTTTAAAATTACTATTGAATTTATTATCGATAATTATTGACTTTTGATCTAATGGTGATTTTAAAAGCCACATCACTTTTGGTTAACACAAGATAGACATGGAGAGTGACTTGTATCATTACTCTAAATATGTTTGTAGACCTGCCCTGCCCATCTAGCCCAATTTCCAAATCAAATTCCTAAATGGGCTGAAAACCCATTTTACTAGGCCCATAAATCCTCACCCAAATATTTGATCTCTAATAAATTCCCTAAATCATTACTCTTGTTTGTTAATTATGAGCTCGGTATCACAATTTAGTATTATAAAATTGATGTTAATCCAATTAAAATTTCAAGATTTAATTTTTAGGACAAATTTTAAGTCTTATATAATTACGCAAGAAATAAAATTGAAAGGGCGCTGATAAGGGGATTCAAACTAATACATGTCGGTTGGAGGAGATAATGACCAACCGTTAAGCCAACTTTTCTCTTCTATCTGGATTTAATCAATTCAACTTGTAAATCCTGACCGACAGTTAAGATTGGAAAGTCGTGTTTTTTCATAAGTGCCCATTCAAAATCTATGAACAGAAAATTTATCCTACGAATAGTATATATTATTTTTCTCACATTCTTTAGTCAAATACACAATTTTGTAGAAAAATTTTTGAAAGAACAAATTTTAAAATTCTTAAATGCAATTGGTGACTTTATTGTATCGTGGAGATGAATTGCCTATAGTTCAGCACAAACTCTTTCAAATATGAGCAATTATCATCTTAAAAATAGTATTCACAAATGCCTCAAAGTCAAATTATTTATTTTGAGTATTGTTTCCACTCAATTTGCCTCAACAATTGTTGGTGGGGCGATGGCGGTTGTTAATGGGCAGCGGCCGAAAGTTATGGGAGAAGGTGGAGCTCTTTGGTGGGAGGAAAAAAAGTTGGGGTGAAACGAAAAAAAATTTTGTGCAGACCTGATTCTGGTATTAGATTTTCAGGATACGGTTCGAGGAATGCTTGGAAGAGACTAGCAGCACAAGTGGATGAGATTGACGGCGTGCGGACGATCAGAAAAGTGAGATCGTCGAAGGGAACGCTAGAAAACGTCAATGACGTTTATTAAAGGCCACAAGAAAGAGGCTTTGATACCATGTTAAATATATTGGAGAATAGTAAAAGGGAAAAAAAGAAAATAAAAGCGGAAAAAAGACGTAAGGACTACATCTTGTATATTATAATGTGTTACAATAGAGCCTATAAATAGAGAGAATATGAGTAATTACTAAAAAACTCTAGACTAAATAAGGTAGAGAATAAATCTTAGAAATAGAAAATAATATCAAATATTCTAACACTAATGATGATTTATCCCAAATGTAATTATAATTTTAAAAGTCACGGATAAAAAAATGATATAGTTTTCCTCAAAATAGGAAATTATTCAAATTCAATTGATAAAAATGACATATTTTGTTAAGTATTTGAAAATCTCTTGTTATTTTAATAAAAGAGACAAATCTAAAGGAAATTATATTAAAAAATATGAACATTTCACATACTGTTAAAAAAAAAAGGAACACATCAATTTTTTTTAAAATAAAATTTCACCGATCCAATTTAACGAAATTTTTTATCTAAAAATAAAAAGGTACGCAATATTACTATTAAAAAGAGAAAGATTAGGTGTCAATATTTGTCCATTCACTTTATTTGACATTTTTTTCTTTCCTTGCAAAACAAAGCAAGAAAGGCAAAGATGGAGATAATAACAATTTTTCTATTAAAAATGTGTCGGTCACTCCGGATGGAATCAAGAATTTTCATGGTACGTGGGATTACTATAGATCTTTACCGTACACGCAAGATGTAAGCGTGTAGGTTAAGCGTCTGAGCGAATACTAAAGCAAAAGGAAATCCACGTGAAGCCTCTGAACAACTTATCGTCTGACAGAAAAAAACAATAAAAAAGAAAAGAACACCTATTAAAATTAGAGAAAGAGTAATGCTTTGTTCATTTTTTTTATTTTTATAATTTTTGTTCATTTTGTATATGTGAACAAAAATAAATTTCATAAATATAAAATAAATTTTTTTTAAAAATTACCATATATGCAAGATTAACAAAGATGAAAAAAAAAGTACAACAAGCATTAAAATTAACCTAAACGTGTTCCTCCCCTCGCTGTTGTCTCTCCTCCGCCTTTTATCTCACACCTCAGCCCATCTTTTTAGTGGCCGCCCGTATTCGAACAGTCTAGTTTTTCTTTCCCAGTGTAGAGCCTCACTCTTTTGTTTACTGCGAGTATTGCCTGGTAATTGCTACGTCAAATTTCTTTTTGTCTTCATACAACTCGTTGTATTGTATTGTCGTTACTCTTCTATCCATTGGTTTCAAATTTATATGGGACATCAGTTTGCTGATGTTTCGAGATATGTTAAAGGTTTCTACTTTGGTTGCTTCTCTCTGCAGATCTGGTGTTATAATATTTCTTATTTATCAAAAAAAAAAAAAAATCTCTCTGCAGACCACAACGAGAAAGATCCAAACTTTTGTTGCCAAAGTAAAAAAAAAAGAAAGTCTAGAAGAATAAAAATTTTGAAATTGGTCTAGAAGAAAGTCTGATTTGAGTGCATAAATTTCTTTGCTGGTATTTGATTATGTGGTGCAAGATGTGTTGATTCTCAATTCATTACATAAGCTGTGCAAGCAGGATTCTCTGTCTCTCTGATGTTTAGCTAATTGGCATATAAAAGGTTGAGAATTTCTCGGTTTGCATGTTCATGTGATCATTATAACATCTCCCATATTACTTGGCCGGAGAAGGACGTTTAGTATGGGAAGGGATTCATTCTTGTTATTTTCATTGGTGTGGTTATAGAAATGATTCGTTCCTCTGTATCTGTGTTTCAGTTTCTTCAAGTTGTGTTGTGTGTGGGGGTTTCAACATATATCTTGCAGTCGGCTTTTGGTTATAATCCATGATATTTTTGGTTCCTTTTGGAGCAGGTGGATCTCTGTGGCAACCTCAAAAAACTCAATAATCAAGCTTGCAGTGAATTCGACCTGGTGGATCTCTGGTCTTTGTCGTGTAGTAATATGAGTCGCCTTGGTTTTCAACTCTTTCGCTTGTCCATTAGAAGGACTGCTAGGTGGATTGGCTTAAGATATATTTGTAGTGAGCCATTGATGGGGCGGGGTGTTAATCGTCCAAGCTCACCATTTCGGCTACTTGGGCCTCCAGAAGTCCCTCCTCCCAGATTTAATGTGAATTCATATCCATATGATACTCGAGACCCTATTCGTGATAGACTCAACAACCGAAGCGAGCCGTACTCGTGGTCGGACTCTTGGCAGTACACGTGGTCGGGCTCTTGGCAAGGGGAAGGAGCTCCATGTCTATTTTTTTTTAGAAGTTTTATATATAAGCAAATGACATATACTCTGCCCAGGAAAGATGATTCAACAGATGTTCTACAATACTATTTGGAGTTGTCCTGGAGTCACTGTTCCCAAACCACTCTCAAACTCATTTTCCTTTTGAGGAGCACCAATCTTTTTAGTAAACAAAGCAGAGAGGATTTCTACACAGCAGCTATATGGCTCCACCGATACCACCCTGAAACATTAGCATACAATGTGGGGGCATTTGCCAAATTTGGGTGTTTAAAAGACTTGCTGGAAATTCTCTACCGGATTGTCAATGGGCCAGAAGTTCGACAGAACCAAATTATGGAGAGGAATAGGGTTAGGGGAGGGAAACAGGAAATGAAATTGCTACTAAAGAAAATTATTCAAAGAGAGCTACACCATATATTGATGCTGAAGAAAATGAATTCTAAAGAAATATGGATAAGGACGACAAAGCAAGAAAAGAGATTGATGGCAAAGATAATGAAGTCTAAAGTAATGCAGAAAAGGAGCGGCACACATTGGAGAAATGAGAAAAGAATTATGATGGCAAAGAAAGCCATTGAGAGGTACAACTATGATCCAAAATACCGTTTCTTACACAACCAGATTTCCAATCTTTTTGCAGAGCTACTTAAGGCTGACCTTGAGTACTTGATTTCAGGGCAGCTAACAAAAATCAGTTTGGCTTCAAAATGGTGCCCTTCTCTTTACTCTTCTTATGATCTTTCGACTCTACTTTGCGAGAGTGTTGCAAGGAAACTTTTTCCATATGATTCTTGTTCCGAATACAGAGAGCTTGATGAGTCCCATTATGCTTATAGAGTTCGAAATCGATTATGGAAAGAAGTTTTGGTTCCGCTTCGCAGAGCCCTAAAGTTGCCAGAAATTTACATGAGTGCCCGTCAGTGGAACTTGCTTCAATATGATCGGATCACAGCTACTGCCATGAGAACTTACAAGAGATTGTTCTATAAACACGATCGCGATAGGTTTTTGCAGCGCCATCAGAATGTGCAGTTCCCTAAAATGCCAAAAACGACTACCAAAGAATTGTTCCCTCATCAGATATTAAGGCTCTTGGGTTGTGAGAGTGGTCATGAAGTTGCTGACCTACAATGGAAAAGAATGATAGATACCTACTTTAGCAAAGGGAAGTTTGTAAACTGTATTTCAGTTGTTGATGCTTCCTTATTGCGTAGGGGAGTTGATTGTACAGAAAGATTTTGCCTAGCCTTTCCACTGATGACATCTGAACTCTGTGCAAGCCCATGGAGGGGAAAGGTCTTGACATACAATATCAATCCTGAGTTTGTGAACATTGAAGGAGATGATCTTGGATCAAGGATAAGTTTTTTGAGATCTCTACCAATGGGTAAATGCCCGAAGCTCGTACAGTTGTTGGATAAAATTTTGGAAATTGCAAAAGATTTGAAATTGAGCAAGGAGAATATGATTGAAAGGGTTTTCGTGTTTGATCATTGGGGTAATTGTTTTATCGGTTGGGAGAAGCATTATGACACAATGTGTGAAAAGTATGAAAGGAATGGGTATGTGATGCCAAAGTTTGTGCATTGGAATCATCAGGATCGAGCCACACGGACTCGTGACGATGTCTGCACAGTTAAGGGTGACTTAACAGAAATAATAGCAACAGAGGAAAGTTTTGGATGTTTCTTGGAGAGCAACGGGACCTTGACTCCAATGGTTGTGATGGAATCGAAGATATGCGGTGAAGATTACTTGAAACTAGTGGTGCGTGATTGAGTTTTATATTCTTCAAGTTTTTGTTATTTTCTTTCTAATAAACCTTCACATTAAGGTATGATTACATTAGTGTGAGCAAGTAATAGGAACTTCTTTGGGATTGCATTAGAGAACTTAAGAAGTGCTTTTAGTACCTAAAAAATTGACATGTTTAGTAAAAAACTGTAAAAGTGTTTTTTTGACATTTTTATTCTGAAAATGGTTAAAACACACTTTTAGAAAAACTTTAAAAATGATGATTTTGCTAAAAAGTTTTTATTTTTTACTTTATTAGTTTTATTCCAAACATGCCCCAAGTAGTGCTACTAATGGTTTAGTCTCGCATAACCAACACTGTTAGAAGATCTCTTCATGTGATTTGTCTGACCATTTATGATTTGATTTGTACGCCCACTTTTTGCTCAATTCATCTAAAAAAGCATTCCAAGTAAACTAGCTAAATTTTGACTAGAAAACTCATTCTTTTCTAATTTAGCTTGTTACTTTTTAAAAACATCGACCCAAAATAAACTCTCTAAATCTCTCTATTTCATTTAAATGTTTTTTCTTTATTCCATGGGGGTTGGAAGGTTATTCACATGGAAAATAGCCTTGTAAGACATCCATTTCGGAGGACGGACGAACAATCTAATTACAAGAACAAAAAAAATCTAATAATAGAGCAACAATTTCAAATCTAATAACTTGCCAATTTTGCAAAACAACTGAGTACTGATCATCGTATAATACAGCAAGAAGCAAATTAACTAAAATATAAGCTTAATAATAATGCTGACAGCCGTATAGGATCATCCGAAGCTGTTCCTGGTTCGATATTTTTTGATTGAAAATACCGCTCACCAGAGAAGTAAGAATAGCAAAGGATTGATAATCATCCTCATCTTTGGTTGGAGCTCTTTTGCTTGAAAACACCGCTCACCATGTAGATTTGGAACACTGCCATGCCCTGTACCCTTTTTATTGTCACCTGGCTAATCAATTCATCAGCTAAAAACTAGGCCTTATCCTCAATAGGTTGTCTACTATATCCAACATCATCATCGACAGGACGGAACTAAAAATTCAATTTCAGGGGGTCTGAATTGCATAAAAAATAATTTTAAGAGCCAAAATAAGAAAATAAATATATAAATTATTATTTTTTAATAAAAGTTTTTTTTAGCAAAAACAATTTAGAAGGGGGGTCATGGCCCCTACTAGCCCCTTAAATCCGTCCCTGATCATTGTCATCCTATTCGTCAAAGTCCCAATACTCATTTCGATAGTCAACAATTGGATATAGGGAAAGGGTCGGGGTCTTCTCATCAGGAAAAGCATTAAAAAAAAAAAAAAAAAAAAGGAGTTAAATGTCTTTTCAGTACTTGGGTTTTTACGATATTATTTTTTTTCATTTTACTTTCATTTTGTATCATAGATGATATCTCATTTATAACTAAATACAGAGATAGTACCTCCGTCCACTATAAACAACAATATCACATCTCATAACTTTTGAAACAAAGTTTTACTAGCCTGCAAAATAATTTGCTGGTATGAGTAGGCTCTTATAGCAACGAAGGAAAAGAGAAAATGGAAGAATTATGTCTGTGAACAATTTTAGCATGAAGGATTTATATATATATAAAGGGGTAGTGTACGTGTCAATGAGATACTTTCACTGACCTATTATCTGTTTTACAGGGTAAACAACATAACATAAAACCAGATCTTAGACGTCTATATATATATAGTCTGTGGATCAACAGAAATGAAAAGTGAAAAGGTAGTGTAAAATGATAGTGTCATTTATAATTGCCAATTTCAACAGGAAGCATAACGGATAGCAGCTAAAGTTACATACCTACCAAGTCATGGGGATCTTAACACCGATGGAAGTTCACAATCAGATATTACAGTCTCAACACTAATTAAGTGCATAAATTGTGCTCTTAATCTTCGAATTTAACCTTGCCATATCCAATATATATATGGCCTTGGATTCATAGAAGCTAGTCTGCACTCTAAAGCATATATTAATGTTAGCAATTTAGGTTAGGCAGTTGAAAGTTTTATAATTTCACATGCAGAAAAGCAATTATGTTTTATAAAGAAAGGATATATTGCAAATTTAATTTGTTTCAAAGAAAAAGATTACAACCACGCAAAAATTGCAATAATATGCAATTATCTTGATTATGAAAAATGTAATGATCGTAATATTATTGGAGAATATTTTGAGATCATAGCTAGCATTATTCCTAAAAAGCTGAAAAAAAAATCAGTTCTACAGCAGAAACTCAGAGGATGCGCATGATTGTTTCTAGTGCTAAATTAGCATTACCCTCATCCCCTTTGTCATCTACACTTGCTGCATGCTTGACTTTTTAGAAACTATTCTGCCTCTCCATCTCATCATCGAAATTAACGTCGACGACATGAAAATGAGGATGATCGTCCTCGGTCCATTGGGGTAATCCGGTGACTTCGGCTGTTCTAAAAGTTCCTGTCTCGGTATTATAATAGAGCAAATATTCACCCCCCCTGTAGTAGCAACATCTCGCCGGTGTTATAGTTGAAGGCAAGAAGATTATAGATCCTCCAATCAAAAGGTAAATGAATTGTTTCCTTAACCCACTCGTGATTATTGTAGTCCTCCAATATCCATAACTGCAACTTGTCGTACTCAAAGTCATCGGACCCAAATGAAAAATATGGCAGCCGCAAAGGGAAGTGTTCTATCAAAGCCAAACGCCCACCTAATTGAGTTAGCTTTCCAGGGAACGAATCATCAGGATACGGGATCTTTCTAAATAGCCCCTCTACCATATCAAAAGCCAATATATATTTCTCAGTCTTCGACGGACCCTTTCTGCTACTCAAAACACAAATCCAATGAAATGTGCCATTAGCAAAAACAACCTCTCCAACGTCGTCTGGAAAACAAAATATTTGTTCAGGTAGAAAAGGGTGTATCTGACTCCATGATCCGCTGCCCTGTGTGAAAACCCAGAAAAGCCTCTTCACTGAGGTTTTTGTGACCTCTTGAACGAAGAGGACCTTGTACTCGTTGGACAAAGTATCAAACCAAAAGTAGCAAAAATCATCGTATTGCCCACGTTCAACGGGAAAAGCCAGAGGAGGAACATCGGGAAGAGTGGAGTACTCACCGGTGTCGGGACTACAGAGATGATATTGACTGCCCAAGCGAAGGACGATCTTGCCGTTGAGGACTGGATTTGTCGACCATGAAAAGTAGGTTCCGGGAATTATTTCGTAAGGGATTGGGGGGAGCATAGTGGCAGGGCCTAGGGTGCCATTCTTTTCGATTTTTGCCGAGTAAAAGTAATGCTCCCCCACTCTCTCGGCATGGAACAGGACTCGGCGGCTGCAAGATTGAGCGGTGAAGTGACGATGGGCCAAGGAACGGTGGCGCATTAGGGTTTTGAAGGATTGGGAAATCCTTCTCAGACCCAACCAGAAAGACATGCTTTTTGCCTCTGTCTCTATTAGGCGGCGTGGAATGGATCGATGGAAAAAGATTTTAATTGGGATTGTTAGGGCTCGATCACCTCCTTCACGTTTGGCAGGTTCTCTCTCTCGAATTTCATTAGGGTTTTGTTTATACAATCAATGATTAGCTTCACCTGCCACCATTCTCCATTCAGGTTTTGAATTGTGTTGCAGTATATATTGCTCGCATGCATCTAAGCTAGCTTTTCGAGTGGTAAATTAATGTTAAGGCTTTGTGATAGGACGAGGTCTCTTTCAGAACATCATCACTGTTAATTCATGGACACATACTGTTGGGGATAGTAAAAAGAAAAAGAAAAAAAAAATGGTTTGCTATGCAAGTTTTATGTATATAGTGGTTTTTTTTTTTTTTTTCCGAAGGCTTAAGGTGAAAAATATAAGTGAGGCCATTTATTTATTTTTTTTTATATTAAAATATTAGTCAAATCATATTTATTTTAATGTTTGTATTATATTTTTCTTATGTCAATTAGAACACTTTTTTCTATTTGTAAAATTTATATTAATTTTTTTTTATAACTTATTAGATATATAATGACTTTTATCACTTGATTCAAAGACATGAAATAATAAGATCGACTAAAAGAAAAAATAAAGAGAAAAATGAAAATAAGTTATAAAGAGTGATTTTTAATGGAGTATAAAGCAAAAAAAAAAAAAAACGCTGGATGTTGAAGACTCGCCGGATGTAATTTTATTTGTTATGCACAACCCAAATAATGAGAATTTATGCACTTTGAAGACTTTTCATATTCTTCTAAGCAGTTAATTCAAATGAATGGTGAAGAAAAAATTGTGCACGTTGGACTTTTATGAATGTAAAAAATGGGCTTTTAAAAAAAGTAAACAAGTGGTGCTTTACAAAAATTTATAAACGTTGAGATTTTTTTATGAATGTGAATAATGAGACTTTCAATTTTTAATTACTTTTACCATAATTGGGGCTAATTATAAACTATTACAAGTATTAATTAGGGGCCATAATTCGGGAGTATTTATTAATTTTTTACCATTTTAGAGCCTCAAAATTGTTTTTTAGAAATAACTCTTATTGTACAATTATTAATTGAAGGCCTTAATTGAAAAGGTGAATTATCAACAAGGAGGAAGCTAGGGCTCATTTTAAAAACGCAAAATCATGACATAATTCATATTGCATGTTTATTTAGAAATTTATCATATATTTACCTTAAAATCAAATGAAGATTGAAAAAAAATACATGCATATACCCTCCTCAAAATACTCAATGTTCCCCCCTAAACTATTATTCCTTTTTGGGCTAGCAAAAAGAAAAAAAATGACTTTAAATTTTTTTTAATACAAAAAAAATATTCTTATTAATTTTTTTTTTTAAAAAAAAAAACTAAAACTAAAAAAATAATAAAATAAATAAAATAAAAATAAAAATAAAAAACCAAAAAAAAAAGAAGAAAGATGTAAAATCAATGGGATGGCCCAAATGGGGGTGGTAGTGAAAAATGAAAATTATATAAAAAAATCTTTAAAAAGTAAATTTTTTAAAACG
>FXXK01000053.1:1297831-1499830 GCA_900184695.1 Betula pendula
GCTCCCTGTAGCAGGGAGCATGTTGAGACAGAGAGAAATAAGAAGAAAATATATATATAAACTTGTCTCATATTGAAATATGAACAAACTTTTCCTACTCCGGTTGCGGTTGCTAAAAATCGAATAACCGAAGACCCTAGTTGCAGTTATTGCCCAATAACCTCAACCGCAACCGATTGTACACTCCTACCTATTAACCTAAACGCGTCCAACCCGGCGTTATTGTCTCTCCTTCTTTGTTTAGCCCCCACTTTAGCACATCTGTTTAGCTGCCGCTCAGAGATCCTCAAGGAGTTTGAATTGTCCACTTTTTTTTTTTTGCTCTATTGTTTGCTGCGAGTATTGCCCGATAATTGCTACGTCAAATTTCTTCTTATATTCAGGTGTGTTTGTCATTCTGATTTCGTAGACAAAAAAATGTGATTTTAAACTAAATCTTAAAAAATTAATCGGTTAGAATTGCGTTTTTAAAAAAATTGCAATTTGAAAACGAAATAAATTTTCGTTTTTAAATCGCAGGTAATAAGAATGTTTTTTTGAAAACGCATAATTTGAAATGCTAAATTATGACTTTAAAGGTCAAATTGCGATTTTGACAAAAGTTTAACTACGTTTTTAAAAATCACATTTTCAAATTGAATATTTTGAGAGTCCGTTTGGATTTGCGATTTAAAAAAGTGCGATTTGAAAATGTGATTTTTAAAAAGGCAGTTACACATTTGTCAAAATCGCAATTTAGCCTTTAAAATTTAGCGTTTTCAAAAAAGCACCTCCTAATCTGTGATTTGAAAACATAAATTTTTTACGTTTTTAAATCATAATTTTTTTAAGAAAATTCAATTTCAAACGATCTATTTTTTGTAATTTGATTGCAATTTTTTGTCTACAAAATTGCTTGTGTTGGTAATCTCTCTGCAGACTACAACGAGAAATATTCAAACTTTCGTTGCCAAACTAAAAAAAGTTAAATGGAATAAAATTTTTGAAATTGGCCACGAGTTAAATGGTATTTTCCCTTAGTTCTGATTTAAGTGTATAAATTTCATTGCTCGTATTTGATTTTGTGGTTGCAAGATGTGTTGATTCTCAATTTACTACATAAGCTATGCATATTATGCAAGCAGGATTCTCTGTCTCTCTAATGTTTATGAGGTTTAGCTAATTGACATATAAAAGGTTGAGAATTTCTTGGTTTGAGTGTTCATGCATGTGATCATTATAATTTCTCTCATATTACGTAGCCGGAAAAGGATGTTTAGTGTGGGAAGGGATTCATTCTTGTTATTTTCCCCTATGTGGTTGTGGAAATGATTCGTCACTCTTTAATTATTTGTGTCTCAGTTTCTTCAAGTTGTGTTGTATGTGGGGTCTGAAAAATAGATCTTGAGGTCGTCTTTTGGTTATAACCCCTGATATTTATTTCCTTTTGGGGCAGGTGGATCTCTGTAGCAACCTTAAAAAGCTCAATAATCAAGCATGCAGTGAATTCCACCTGGTATTTAGAACCCTTCATCTTTCTCTCTAAATTAAGCTATTCATTCAGAATTTGCTTGTAATATGAGTCGCCTTGGGTTTCAACTATTTCGCTTCTCCATCAAAAGGACCGGAGCTTCTACAGCCAGGTGGACTGGTTTAAGATACATTTGTAGTGAGCCATCGATGGGCCGGGATCTCAATCCATTTCGGCTACTTGGGCCTCCAGAAGTCCCTCATTCCACATAATACCCATGACCCGATCCGTGATAGACTCAACAACCGAAAGAAGCCATACCGACACAATGGTCTACAAGAAGGTCCTTGCCTATTTTTTTGTAGAAGCTTTATATATACGGAAAGGAGACATACTTTGCGCAGGAAAAAAAATTTCGACAGATGTTCTGCAATCCTATTTGGAGTTGTCTTGGCGTCATTGTCGGCAAACCACTCTCAAACTCATTTGCCTCTTGAGGAGCACCGGTCGTTTTAGTAGACAAAGCAGAGAGGTCCGAGAGGATTTCTACACAGCAACTATATGGCTCTACCGATACCACTCTGAAACATTAGCATACAACATGGGGCCATTTGCCAAATTCGGGTGTTTAAAAGACTTGATGGAAATTCTCTACCGGATTCTCAATGGGCCACAAGTTCGGCACAACCAAATTATGGAGAGGGATAGGGTTAGGAAAGAGCGGCAGAAAAGATTCATGGCAATGAGAAAAATGCAAAGAGTGCGAGGAGATAGAGAGCTACTCTATAGATTGATGGTGAAAAGAATAAATTCTAAAAATATACAGAGAGTGAGGAGTGAGCGACAAAAGATATTGATGGCAAATAGAATGAAGTCTAAAGTAATGCAAAAATTTAAAGTAATGCCGAAAAGGAGTAGTGTTTCTCATTTGAGAAATGAGAAAAGAATTATGATGGCAAAGAAGGCCATTGAGAGGTAAAAGTATGATCCAAAATACCATTACTTACACAACCAGCTGTTGCTAATTTTTTTGCAAAGCTACTTAAGGCTGACTTCGAGTACTTGATTTTTGGGTAGATACCAAAAATTAGTCTAGCTTTAAAATGGTGCCTTTCTCTTGACTCTTCATCGTTCAACTTTACCATGTGAGAGTGTTGCAAGGAAGCTTTTTTCGTATGATTCTTGTCCTGAATACAGAGAGCTTGATGAGACCCATTATGCTTACAGAATTCGAAATAGATTATGAAAAGAAGTTTTGGTCCCGCTACGCAGAGCCCTAGAGTTGCCAGAAATTTACATGAGTGCCCGTCAGTGGAACATGCTTCGATATGATCGGATCACGGCTTATGCCATGAGAACTTACAAGAGATTGTTCTATAAACACGACCACAATGTGTTTTCGCAGCGCCATCAGAATGTGCAGTTCCCTAAAATGCCAAAAACGACTACCAAAGAATTGTTCCCTCATGATATATTAAGGTTCTTGGGTTATGAGAGTTGTCATGAAGTTGCTGACCTACAATGGAAAGAATGATAGATACCTATTTTAGCAAAGGGAAGTTTGTAAACTGTATTTCAGTTGTTGATGCTTCCTTATTACGCAGGGGAGTTGATTGTACAGAAAGATTTTGCCTAGCCTTTCCACTGATGACATCTGAACTCTGGGCAAACCCATGGAGGGGAAAGGTCTTGACATACAATATCAATCCTGAGTTTGTGAACATTGAAGGAGATGATCTTGGATCAAGAATAAGTTTTTTGAGATCTCTACCAATGGGTAAATGCCCAAAGCTTTTACAATTGTTGGATAAAATTTTGGAAACTGCAAAAGATTTGAAATTGAGCAAGGAGAATATGATTGAAAGGTTTTTCGTGTTTGATCACTGGGGTAATTGTTTTATCGGTTGGGAGGAGCATTATGGGACAATGCGTGAAAAATATGAAAGGAATGGGTATGTGATGCATTGGAATCATCAGGATCGAGCCACACGGAACCATCACGACGTCTGCTCAGTTAAGGGTGACTTAACAAAAATAATAGCAACATAGAGAAGTTTTAGAAGTTTCTTTGAGAGCAACAGGACCTTGACTCCAAGGGTTGTGATGGAATCGAAGATATGCGATGAAGATTACTTGAAACTTGTGGTGCGTGATTAAGTTTTATATTCTTCAAGTTTTTGTAATTTTCTTTTTGATAAACCTTCACCTTATGGTATGATTTTATGTTAGCGTGAGTAGGTAATAAGTGGTATTGCTAATGGTTTATGGTGTGTTTGGGATTGCGATTTCGTAGACAAGATAATACTTTTTTAAAAACGCATAATTTTAAAGTCTAAACTGAAATTTTGTCAAATACTTAACGGCATTTTTTAAAAATTACATTTTCAAATCGCAAATCAAATCGAACCCTTAGTCTCGCATAACCAACATTGTTAAAAGATCTTGCGTGCATTTATTCTCGGTGGACTACTTAAAATATCGAAGAAACAGAGTCTTGTTTAACCACTTATGATTTGATTTTTATGTCCACTTTTTGCTCAATTCATCTGAAAGAGCATTCCAAGTGAAATAGTTAAAATTTGACTAGAAAACTCTTTATTTTCTAATTTTAGCTAGTTACTTTTTAAATGCACCTTACAATAAAACTCTCTAAATCTCTCTATTCTATTTAAATATTTTTGCTTTACTCTATGGTGGTTGGAAGGTTTATTTTTATGGAAATAGCCTTATGAGACATCCATTTGGGACGACAGAGCAACCAATGAAAAAACAAGAAAAACAAAAAATCTAATAACAGAGCAACAATGTCAAATCTAATAACAAAGCAAGAAGCAAATTAACTACAATATAAGCTTCAAAATAATGCTACAACAGTGAACAGTATATATAGGATCATCCAAAGCTGTTCCTGGTTCGACATTTTTTGCTTGAAAATACCGCTCACCAGGGGAAGTAAGAATCCTCTTAAGCAGAATAGAAAAAAAAAGAATCCTCTTCGATCAGCAAAAGATTGATTATCATCCTCATCTTTGGTTGGAGCTCTTTCCTGTGGATCTGGAACACTTCCATTCCCTGTATCCTTTTCAATTTAGGCTAGGCAACTGAAAGTTTCATAAATTCATAAGCAGAAAAGCAAGTATGTTTTCATTCATTGATTTGCCTTATGGCATGTACATCGTTTTTTTATATAGAGAGCATTGCAACTTGTTGTAAGGAAAAAGATCACAACCAGGCAAAAATTGCAATAATATGCAATTATCTTGATTATGATAATATTATATGAGAATATTTTGAGATCATAGCATTATTCCTAAAAATAAAAAACAGTTTACATCAGAAGCAGCAGTTTTGCACTCAGAGGATGCGCATGATTGTTTCTAGTGCTGAATTAGCCTCATCCCCTTTTAAGAAACTTTTCTGCCTCTCCATCTCATCATCCAAATTAACGTCGACGACTTCAAAAGAAATCAATGGAGGAGCACCGTCCTCCCAATAATATTGAGGAGGACGATCGATCTCGTCCTCTCTCCAATTGGGTAATCCGGTGACTTCCGCCCGCCTAAAAATTCCTGTCTTGGTATTATAATAGAGGAAGTATTTACTATCCTCTACATGCCAAGTTGAAGACCTTGATTTTAGCAACATCTCACCGGTGTTATAGTTGAAGGCAAGAAGAGAATGGTTATACCTCATCCAACCAAAAGGTAAATGAATTGTTTCCTTAACCCACCTCTGATTATTGTAGTCCTCCAGTATCCATAACTGCAGCTTCTCGTCATCGGACTCCTTCTGCGACTCAAATAAATTGGAATCCTCCCGGAAAAAGATGGTTTCTATCAAAGCCAAATGTCCACCAGATTGAGTTAGATTTCCACCGAAGGAATCATCAGGAAGCGGGATCTTTCTAAGTTGCTCCTCCACCATATCAAAAGCCAATATATTTTCAGCATCACAAATACAATGAATTGCGCCATTAGCAAAAACAACCTTTCGAAGGTCGTTCGGAAAACCAAATATTTGTTCAGGTGGAAAAGGGTGTATCTGACTCCATGATCCGCTGCTCCGTGTGAAAACCCAGAAAAGCCTCTTCAATATTGTGAATTGATCAGACTCGTCTGGAAGCCCTTGAACAAGGAGGACCTTGTGCTCGTTGGATAGAGTATCAAACCCAAAGTAGCAACTATTATAGTATTTCCATTGCCAATAGTGAACCGGCTCGGGAATAGCGAGAGGGGGAACATCGGGAAGAGTGTAGGCCTCGCCGGTGTCGGGAGAATAGATGTTTAATTGACTGCCCAAACGAGAGAAGACCTTGCCGTTGAGGACTGCAGATGTCCACCATGAAAAGTAGATTCTGGAAAGTATTTCGGAAGGGGCTGGGGGGAGCATAGTGGCAGGGCCTAGGGTGCCATTCTTTTCGATTTTTGCCGAGTACAAGTAACGCTCCCCCATTCTCTCGGCAAGGAACAGGACTCGGCGGCTGCAGGATTGAGCGGTGAAGTGACAGTGGGCCAAGGAACGGTGGCGTATTAGGGTGTTGAAGGATTGGGAAACCCTTCTCAGACCCAACCAGAGAGACATGGCTTTTTGCCTGTCTTTATTAGGCGGCGTGGAATGGATCGATGGAAAAAGATTTTAATTGGGATTGTTAGGGCTCGATCACCTCCTTCACGTACGTTTGGCAGGTTCTCTCTCTCCAATTTCATTAGGGTTTTGTTTATACAATCAATGATTAGCTTCACCTCCCACCAATATTCTCCATTCAGGTTTTGAATTGTGTTGCAATGTATATTGCTAGGAGGGATGCTTGGTTTCCGTACGGTTAACCCAACTTGGGTTTACCACACGGCATCCCTTTATCACATTTTCCTCTCATCTATGTAAAGAGGTGGGCCCTTATCATTTTAAAAATAAGTAAGGTATAGTAGAAAGACCCTTGAAGGAATCCTTAGTCGATGCAGAAGGCTTTCCCTATTGGTTGCATGCATCTAATCTAGCTTTTCGAGTGGTAAATTAATGTTAAGACTTTGTGATAAGATGGGGTCTTTTTCAGATCATCATCACAGTTAACTTATGAACAATTAAGTTATATTTGATACGTGAAATGTTTTTTTTTTTTTTTGAAATGACCTATTTAGTTCATTGAGGGAATAATCATTCATCTTAAATTTGAGAGGAATAGTTATTCCCTCAATTAAATAAATAGTCATTTCTTCATTGCTATTCCTAAACTAATCTATTCAACTCCTTTCATTCTTAATAAAGATTATTCCTTGGAATAGCCATGCCGCGTACCAAACATGTCCTTAAAAACTTTTTTTTTGAATTTAGGTTATTTTCTAAGTTTGGTTTGACTATGTTAGGATTGGTATTAGGGTCGGCTTGATAGATTTTAAAGTCTAATGCGACAAATTTAAGTGATGCCTTTTTTTTTTTTATATATTGAAATATTAATTAAATCATATTTATTTTAAGAGAGCCCCTTCTATCCGGTCCATCCTTAAAAGGTTGGTTTTTATAGTATCCAATTAAAATATGACACCTCAACAAAAAAATCAAATACAATAGGATTGAAAAACACCATATTAAACTAAATCAACCCATTCTAACCTTAAACCACACTTAAACCATCACCACCTCCAGTCGTACGCACCGAAAGCCCGCCAGTAGCCGAACGCCAGAATCCTTCGCGTGGCAGCTGACCACGCGGCCTGACCGGCCAAGATCTGGCCACTTGGCCAGCATGCCGGCCACAGCAAGGCCAGCGGCCTGGTCTTGGCTGGCCGGTGGCCACGCGGCCTAGCCGGCCAAGATCTGGCACTTGGCCAGCACGCCGCGCCACAGCAAGGCTAGTGGCCTGGCCGGCCAAGATCTGGCGCTTGGCCAGCACGTCATCCCCTATAGCAGGCTGCATGGCCAGCGGCCACATGGTTTGGTCTAGTCGCGTGATCGGCATACTGGCCAAGCGGCCAGACTAGGCCGCGTGGCCGCTGGCCTGCTGCGGCCTGATCTTGGCCGGCTAGGCCGCGTGGCCAGCTGCCACACGGTGGATTCTGGCTATGGCTACTGGCAGGCTTCCAGCGAGAGTGACGGTGGCGACGTACGGCTGGAGAGGTAGAGATGGTTTAAGTGTGGTTTAGGATTAGAATGGGTTGGTTTGATTTTGATATAGTGTTTTTAATTCTATTATATTTTGTGTGTTTTGCTAAGGTGCAGAAGCTTATTGGTGGTTGTAAAACAAAGTTTTACAGACACGACCGGATTGAAGGTTTTCCCTTATTTTAATGTTTGCTTTATATTTTGCTTATGTCAATTAGAGCACTTTCTTCTATTTGTAAAATTTATTTTATAACTTATTAGATATATAATTAATGACTTTTATCACCTGATTCAAAGACATGAAATCATAAGACTAAAAGAAAACATAAAGAGAAAAATGAAAATAAGTTATAAAGAGTGATTTGTAATGTAATATAATGCGAAAAAAAAAAAAAAAAAAAAAAAAACGTTGGATGTTAAAGACTCACCGGATGTAATTCTATTTGTTATGTACAATTTAAACAATGAGAGTTTATGCACTTTGAAGACTTTCAAATTCTTCTGAGCATTTAATTCAAATGAACAGTGAAAAAAAAAATTGTGTAAGTTGGACTTTCTCTTAAATGTAAAAATGGAGCTTTTTAAAAAGGTAAACAAGTGTTACTTTACAAGAATTTATGAACGTAAATAATGAGACTTTCAATTTTAATTACTATTACCATAATTAGAGCTTTAATTAGAAATTATTTATTAAATTTTTACCATATTAGAACCTTAATTTGTTTTTTTTTTAAAGAACCTTTGTTATACAAATATTAATTGGGGGCCTTAATTATAGAGTATTTATTAACTTTTTACCATATTAGAGCCTTAAACTTTTTCAAAAAAAATTATATATATTATTTAATTATTAATTTGGGGCCTTATAAAATTGGGGCCTATGCTACTGCCTAATTCGCCTAAGGCTTGAGCCGCCCATACTATTAGAAGACCAGATGTATATGTTTTTTTTTTTCCCCCCCCTAATCAAATAGGGAAAGAATTACAAAGAAACAACTTAAAAACCAAAAGAATTGAAGCAGCTCCCAACAACATACCCAATCAGAAATTCAGTGCATAAAATAATAACATTAATTAGAAAATCGGCCAAAAATAAATAAAGGCTCAATTTTCCATATCTTGGACTAAAAGTCTATTTGGTCTCTCCTCCAATTGGATCCTTGAAGGCAAATGTCGATGTAGCTATTCGAAATGGTAAGGCTGGGGCTGCTGCTACCCTCAGTGATTCTTTTGGCAAATTAATATTATAGTTGCAGTTTCAAAGAAACATGCTTTGGTGGATGTAAACGTTGGTGAAGCCTTAGCTGAATTTCTTCTTTTGGCTGCACTTCTTTGATGTTGGAAGCTGACTCTCTCACCATCATCTCGGCTATTAACAATGTGATGGCTTACTCGGATTGGAATTTCTCTCCAATCATTGGATATTCTTCAGCAACTCGAATGTTTGCATTTGGACCGGTTCAAAGATCTCTCATAGTGCTAACTCTATAGCACATCAGCTCACTTCTTGGTCCACTACCAATAGGATATATGGTAGCATTTGCATTACGTATCCTTTTTTAGCTGCTGTTCGTATTAATATATAGTGGGAAGGACACACATTTGTAATTTTTTTTTTTCCTTTCCTGTTTGAATAGAAGAATAAAATATTGATCATCATCCTCATCTTTGGTTGGAGCTCTTTCCTGTGTATCTGGAACACTGCCATGCCCTCTACCCTTTTCAATTTAGGTTAGGCAGCTGAAAGTTTCATAATTTCATAAGCAGAAAAGCAATTATGTTTTCATTCTTTGATTTGCCTTATGCCATGTACATCGTTTTTTATATAGAGAGGATTGCAACTTAATTGTTGTAAGGAATAAGATTACAACCACGCAAAAATTGCAATAATATGCAATTATCTTGATTATGAAGATCTTATGATAATATTATAGGAGAATGTTTTGAGATCATAGCATTATTCCTAAAAAAAAGAAAATAATCAGTTCAAGAAGCAGCAGTTTTGCACTCGATCAGAGGATGCGCATGATTGTTTCTTGTGCTTAGGCTCATCCCCTTTGTCATCTACCCTTGCTGCTTGACTTTTTAGAAACTTTTCTGCCTCTTCATCTCATCATCGAAATTAACGTCGATGCTACCAAACAGAGGAATATCGTCATAGCTCCGATGGGGTAATCCTGTGACTTCCGCCCGCCTAAAAATTCCTGTCTTGCTATTGTAATAGAGGAAGTATTCACTATCCTCTACTTGCCCGGTTGCACACCGCGATGGTTGGAACCTCTCACCGCTGTAGTATTTACTATGCTCGTTGCCGCAAGTATTCACTATCCTCTAGTTGCCTGGTTGCATACCGTGATTTCTCTATTTGCTCGACTGTACACCGCGGTTGTAGCAACATCTCACCGGTGTTATAGTTGAAGGCAAGAAGATACTTGTCGTACTCCACGTCATCGGACGCCTCCAGCATAACAAGTGAACGAAATTGATCTTTCAAAGGGAAATTTTCTATCAAAGCCAAACGCCCACCAAATTGAGTTAGCTTTCCAGGGAAGGAATCATCAGGAAACGGGATCTTTCTAAGTTGCCCCTCCACCATATCAGAAGCCAATATATATTTCTCAGACGTCGACGGAAAACTTGTGCTACTCAAATGTGAATCAGCATAAAAAATACCATGAAATGCGCCATTAGCAAAAACAAGCTTTCGAAGGTCCTTCGGAAAACCAACTATTTGTTCAGGTGGAAAAGAGTGTATCTGACTCCATGATCCGCTGCCCCGTGTGAAAACTCAGAAAAGCCTCTTCCATGGGTCTTGAGAGTCTGGGAGGTTTTGAACAAGGAGGACCATGTGCTCGTTGGACACAGTATCAAACCCAAAGTAGCAACTATTATAGTATTCCCAGTGCCAAGATCCAACGGGAAAATCGAGAGGGGGAACATCGGGAAGAGTGTAGTCCTCGCCGGTGTCGGGACTATAGTCTATAGATGTGTAATTGATTGTGAAGAGTGGAGTACTTACCGGGGCCGATAAATTGCCGTTGCAAGTGAATGAAGATCTTGCCGTTGAGGAATGCAGTTCTCGGCCATGAAGATCCGAGTCCGTAATATATTTTGGAAGGGATTGGGGGGAGCATAGTGGCAGGGCCTAGGGTGCCATTCTTTTCGATTTTTGCCGAGTAAAAGTATTGCTCCCCCACTCTCTGGGCAGAGAACAGGACTCGGCGGCTGCAAGATTGAGCGGTGAAGTGACGATGGACCAAGGAACGGTGGCGTATTAGGGTGTTGAAGGATTGGGAAACCCTTCTCAGACCCAACCAGAGACATGCTTTGCCTGTGTCTACTAGGCGGCGTGGAATGGATGGAAAAAGAAAATTAATTTCCACGGATACCCTGCCATTAAATTCATATCTTTACTTAAATGTATATAAAAAGTGATAATGTCTTGAGAATAGTACTTTTTATTTAATGTTTTATTTTATATTTTTGCCCTTATATTTAAAAAGCTATCAGTTAGAGAATAGTACTTTTTATTTGATAGTTTTATTTTATATTTTTGCCCTTACATTTAAAAAGCTATCAGTTAAATCTAGATAACCATATATTCAGTTATCTTTTTCAAAAGTGGCGAACAAAAACTAACCGTATCAATTACATCTCTATCTCCTTTCTCCACTGGAATTCACAAGCACTATTCATAAAACTCCAATCCCTCTGCACCAAGTAAGTTTTATGTGTTTTAAATTTATTTGTCAAATACATTTTGTACTATGATGATAAGTTTCTCCATGGTGAAGAAATACGAACATCCCTCTTTGAAAATATTTTTGGTTCTTTTAGATGTGCAAAATTTTTAGATTATAATTTTGTGACTACCAATTGGTTTGATGGCTGATTAAGGGTTGATATTTGGTTGATTTTAGTGTTATTATTTTTGAAGAATTTGAGGTTTTAGTTATGACTATTTATAATTGTTTGGTGAGAGTAGTTGAATTGCAAATCAATGTTAGACCCAGTCCAACATTGTCTTCAATGTTAGACCCAATCCACTGTAATAATTATTCTCACAACGTTAACATTTTTTTTTTTTACAATTTAAAGATGCAACACTCCACGTTAGAAAATCTTGCAGATTTAGAGTCCTCCACCGCATATAAATTTTCCATATCCAAGAATTCTCTTCACTCAAGAACATCATCTTACAAAGATAAAGTTAAACATATAAGAGATAATATTGAGCTGTATTATCCGTGTGATTTGCATGATATTTTATTAAATTCCATGCTAGATAATAATTTGAACACCGATGATGTAATAAATATAATAAAAATATATATATATTATCTTCCTTAACCGTGCATGTGTGGGTAGTTATGGTTTTTTTTTTATTATTGAATTTTAAATATGGTTGCATGCACGTGTCTTTTATTTAAAAGATCGATGTCCAGTTTTGAATGAATATAATTTTCCTGTGTTATATAGAACTATAATTGTTAATATTATAATGTGTTATATAGAACTATAATTGTTAATATTATAATTTGAATATCATAGATATATTATATTATAGAATATATTTAATATCTAAATTATTGAACAAGTATATATTGAATTTTCTAAACAAATAAAGTTAAATTATAAATTGAGTGAATATGATATACTAAAAGAAAATGAAAGACATATGTGAACACCTTATAAATACTGATAAAAACAAAGAGATTGAAATTCAATACAACTCAATATAATCTTAAGATAATGTTCTTGAGTTAATAGAATTATTGGATGACTTCTATGTAGTGGAGGACTTTACACTCATGTTAATGTTTATGTATAGGTTATTAGGACTATTGAAAGGGAAATATAAAAATAGATATGTTATTATGGTGATAATCCATACATGTATGATTTTAAAGTTTTGTTATTCATAGCAACTTGGTTTACTCTAAACTTCATAGTTTTTAAAGGTCCATGATGCATTATATTCCTATAGTATGTTTGAGATAAACACCATAAACATAAATGTACTATATAGTTTCCAATACCCTTTGATTTGAAGTAATAACATATATTTGCTATTTAAATTAACTCTCTTTCATTTTCTTTTAATATAATCTATATATTAAATGTATTCTATTATATAATATAATAAATCTATATTATTAAAATTATAATATAAACAATTATAGTGATATATAATACCGGAAACCAAGCACGTGCATTACACGTGCTGTCCCAACTAGTGGCAAAATAAAAGCCCAAATGAAAAAAGAAACCTTTTACTTTTAGCCCTAACCCTCAGCACATCGTTTTAGCAGCCGCGCGGCCGGATATCTACCCCTGGTTCGAACTATCCACTTTTTCTTTCCCACTGTAGAGCCTCACTCGATTGTTTGCTGCGTCAAATTTCTTCTTGTCTTCATACAACTCCTTGTATTGTATTTTCGTTACTTTTCTATTCATTAATTGGTTTCAAATGTCTTCTTGTCTTCATATAATTAGGGTTTTAATTGGCCACCAGTTTCCCTTAGTTTTGATTTAAAAGCATAAATTTCTTTGCTAGTATTTGATTGTGTAGTTGCATGCAAGATGTGTTGATTTTCAATTCATTACATAACCTGTGCAACAGGGCCAACTCCAACCTTAGATAGATTTGGCGGCTGTTTAAGGCCCTAAATTTAATAAATTTCCAAATTTATAAATATTTATTTTATAAAAAAAATATTTAAGCCTTAATTATAATCAATATTCTTTAATTAAGACCTCTAATTAATGAAGATTTATTCCATAAAAAAAATATTTATAATCCTAATTATAGTCAATATTCTCTAATTAAGACCTTCAATTAATAAATGTTAATGAAAATTTATTCCATAAAAAAAATATTTAAGGCCCATCAATATCATTTGATTCTTTTAAAAACTTAAATTTTCAACATTCCATTATTGAAACAATTCATACAAAAAAATGATAGCATTAAATAAGGGAATCAAAAAATATATTAGTAATAAAGTCATTCTTAAATAAAACTCATTCTCAAGTTGAAAATTGTAGGGTAGAGATTTTTTTGACCTTGTGATGAGCAGCTGGAATTTTTATCATAATTTACAAGGAATAGCTAATCAGCAATAAATTATAATTTCACCAATTGGATTGTCAATGCAAAATATGAGAGTTTTTTTGCTTCTGTCCACACGCAATGTTAAAAATAAGATGAAAAAAAAAAATTAATAGTTAAAAAGATGGGAAGTCTCTAAATATTTTATTCAATTACAAACTCATCTCTTTATAAGTTTTCATTATTTCTCTCTATTTCTTAATTCAAGTCTTATTCACATTTGAATTCTTCTCTTATTCCTCAACTCCTTAAAATCATTTCATATCTGATTGAAAAGTGAATGTTAGAAAAACTTAATCAGTAATTTTGCATTCCAAAAAGCGAGAATAATGATTTTTAAATAAAGAATGTTATTTAATTAATATTTAATTTTTTAGAAAAAAAAAAAAATGTCTCACTTAAACTTCTTGTCTTAGGGCCCGTTTGGGATTGCGATTTCAAAAAGTGCGATTTAAAAAATTGCGATTTTAAAAAGTGTGATTTGAAAACGTGATTTTTGAAAACGCAATTATGCGTTTGGTAAAATCGCAGTTTGGCCTTTAAAATTTTGCGTTTTCAAAAAAAATCATCTTACCTACAATTTGAAAACGCAGTTCCCAAACAATTCAATTTTTGCGATTTGATTTAAAATCGCAATCTCAAACGCACCCTTAAGCCTCAAAATGTATCGAGCTAGCATGCTGTGCAAGCAAGATTCTGTGTCAGTTGGATCTATGTTGCAACCTTAAAATCCTCAATAATCAAGCCTGCACTGAATTCCACCTGATATTTGGATCCCTTCCTCTTAATTTCTCTCTAAAGCTATCCATTCAGAATTTTGCCAGTGTTGGAATTGTTCATTACAGTTTCAGACATCGAGTTATGGACTGCCAGGTTGACTGGTTTAAGACATATTTGTAGTGAGCCATTGATGGGGCAGAGTGTTAATCGTACGTCCAAGCTTGAAAGAATTAGGTCTTACTCCATTTCGGCTACTTGGGCATCCAGAAGTCCCTCCTTCCACATTTACTGTGAATTCACATCCAGATGATACTCAAGACCCTATCCGTGATAGACTACTCAACAACCGACGCAAGCCGTACCGACACTTAGGTCGAGGAGAAGATCCGTGTGTATTTTTTTGTAGAAGCTTTATATATAAGCAAAGGATAGATACTTTGCCCAAGAAAGATAATTCACCAGATGTTCTACAATACTTTTTGGAGTTGTCCTGGCGTCGCTGTCCCCAAACCACTCTCAAACTCATTTGCATTTTGAGGAGTAGCGATCATGATAGTAAACAAAGCATAGAGGATTTCTACACAGCAGCTATATGGCTCCACCAATACCACTTTGAAACATTAGCATACAACGTGGCGGCATTTGCCAAATTCGGGTATTTAAAAGATTTGTTGGCAATTCTCCACCGGATTGTCAATAGGCCAGAAGTTCCGCAGAAGTCTAAACTAATGCAGAAAAGGAGCGACACACATTTGAGAAATGAGAACATAATTATGATGGCAAAGAAGGCCATTGAGAGGTACAACTACGATCCGTTTCTTACACAACCAGATTTCCAATCTTTTTGCCGACCTACTTAAGGCCGACCTTGAGTACTTAATTTCTGGACAGCTAACAAAAATCAGTTTGGCTTCAAAATGGTGCCCTTCTCCTGGTTCTTCTTACGATCGTTCAACTTTACTTTGTGAGAGTGTTGCAAGGAAACTTTTTCCATATAATTCTTGTCCCGAATACAAAGAGCTTGATGAGTCCCATTATGCTTACCGAGTTCGAAATCGATTACGGATAGAAGTTTTGGGTCCGCTTCGTAGAAATTTCTTGGAAATCAACAGGACCTTGATGGAATCAAAGATATTCAATGAAGATTACTTGAAACTACTTGTGGTGCGTGATTAGGTTTTATATTCTTCAACTTTTTGTTATTTTCTTTCTGGTAAACCTTCACCATAAGCTATGATTATGTTAGTGTGAGTAGGTAATAAGTAGTAATGTTAATGGTTTAGTCTCTCATAACCATCATTGTTAGAACTTAGAAGATCTCTTTACGTGCATTTTTATTGTCTGTGGACTACATAAAATATCGAAGGAAACAGAGTTTGTCTGACCATTTATGATTTGATTTTTACGTCAACTTTTTTGCTCAGTTCATCTAAAACTTCTTAATTTCCAGTAAACAATTTAGTCAATTCATCATCGATAATTTAGATTCATACTCTGGTATATCAAAAGCGCTAGTAAGTATGCTGATAAATTCTGAAAAAAAAAAAAAGTATGCTGATAAATTTAAATCTAGATGCTTTACTCTTTTTTTTGCTGACTATGCCTTCGACATATGGTCTTTTATATTGTATTTAGGGTGCATTTGGAATTGTGATTTCATAGACAAAAGTGTGATTTTAAATTAAATCGTAAAAAATAAATCATTTGAATATTGCGTTTTTAAAAAATTGCGATTTGAAAACGCAAAAAATCGACGTTTTTAAATCGAGAGTAAGGATATGTTTTTTAAAAAACGCATAATTTTAAAGGCTAAACTATGATTTTAAAAGCCAAATTGCGATTTTGCCAAATGTTTAACTACGTTTTTAAAAATCACGTTTTCAAATCGCACATTTTAAAGTTACTATTTTTAAAATCGAACTTTTTTAAATTGCAATTCCATCGAACTTAGTGTTGGTTTACTTTTCACTAATCTTTTCTGGAAAGGTAAGTTTTGACAATATGTTCATTCTAAAGAAACCATTGGGGAGAAATTAATGAAAGTTCTTGACATTTTCAATAATATTTGTTGTTGTTGTATCCAAATTTAGGTTGAAGCAATATGGCCTTGATTGATTTGCTTGACTCTGAACCTGTTTCAAGTTTTAATTGCAATGGCTTTCTCCCTTTAAGATATTATTCACTTTGAAATGTCCTTATTACAAACGTACTTACGTAGTTTGAAATTGTAATTTACTTATCTTTTTATTTTGGGGGAAAGTTTTTTGGCTTTAGAGGGGGGGGGGGGGGGGGGGGGATTGTTGAAGGAGAATTGTCATTTGTAAAGGATGTGTCTAAAAGCACTAGCGCGGCGCCTTTTTTAAATCTCATTTATTTTTTTAAATGTAGAAAAACTCATAAAATATAACTTGAAACAAACTACAAGGTACCCTAAATTTAAGGTAGAATTTTTGTTTCCTTTTAACATTATTTTAATATAAAAAAAGCTTCTTTTTTTTTTCTTATAGCATTTATTTTAAATAATATTTAAATGGTTTTATCTTTTCTCTCTTTTTTTCCTATCATTTAATTTTAAGAATATTTAAATAGTATAGAAAAATGATAAGAAAAAATATTATAGAGTTTATTTGAATCGGGATGCAAAAGGTAGTTTGATTCCCTACATTTAAAAAAAATTTACGGGAAGTTGTTGCAAGTGTTTTAAAACAATTCTCTATGAGCTTTTAACGACGTCTTTAAGGGGTTCTAGGAGACTAGGATGATGTTGATAATGCATTAAGCTTAGATGCTGTAAAAAAAAACTACATCATCTATGCTGTAATTTTTTAAAATGTCTAGATTTAATTTCAAGTGTTCCATGAGAAATAGAGAGAAAATAAAATTAAATCTGGACTTCTAAAAAAATTAGAGTTTGTGGTCCCATGAAAATTAATTGGACAAGTATTTATTTTAATCTTTGATAAATACACAAAATTTCACTTTGGTTTTTGAAAAGTAAAAATTATAATCAAATCATTTAAATAATAATAAAAAAAAAATTACCGTAAATTACTGTAAACAGTTCATATTATAGGGTGAAATGAATTCTCTCTTTTACTGTAAACTGACCATTTCATTCATGATACAAAAAAATAGAAGTTTTGAAAATTTACCTTAAAATTAGTACTTTTTATAAGAGGAGTGTTGCGCATATTTCTACTCTTTTTTATTGTAAGCATGTCTGCTATATGGTAAGAGGAAAAAATGGGAAGAGAAGGAGAAGAAAAAAAAAAAAAAAAATTACCGTGTGATAAAACAACCTACATCAATTTATCACCTTTGGCTAAAATCTTATCTTTCCGAGGTGGTTTACTGAATCCCTATTAGATGATGCGGATGAGAATGCCCACTTTGGTGACATCACACATCCTAGTGTTGAAAATCTATTGCTCGTGGAAAGATAAAGCATATATTAAGCTATCAATAATCACATTAATTCATCAATTATAGATTAGGATTTTCTATATTTGCATTTTAAAATTAGGTACTCAAATGCCAATTTCTATCATTTAGTTGCGTTCTGTAATGCCAAAAGATGCCTTCCAGCCCTTGGAGCCTTCTGATTAATGTGCATGCTATTATAAGGCACATCCATCTCCACTGCCTCAATTGCGATTTCATTCCACCTCCTATGGAGGGCCTTAAAGTGCCCGGATATTTCTTGAATTGCAACCTGAATTCTATTTTAGAAAAGATTTTAACAAACATAGATATTTTTTGGTGTTTAATTAGTTTGGATTAAATCAAAAAATTTCAAATTAATGGTAATTGTAAAATCTACATCAAAGAATGTGAAAATAAAAGTATATAAGAGTGAGATTACGTTTAGGCTTTGAAGTGTTAAAATAGGCTTTGAAGTGTACTATTTCAAGAAGAAGTAATGTTATACTTAAAATAGGCTTGCACTTAAAACACGCTGTACTAACAAAAACATGAATATAAAACTTAATCACGCACCACAAGTTTCAAGTAATCTTCACCGCATATCTTCGATTCCATCACAACCATTGGACTCAAGTTCCCATTGCTCTCCAAGAAACTTCTAAAACTTTTCTCTGTTGCTATTATTTCTGTTAAGTCACCCTTAACTGAGTAGACATCGTCACGGTTCCGTGTGGCTTGATCCTGATGATTCCAATGCACAAACTTTGGCATCACATACCCATTCCTTTCGTACTTTTCACGCATTGTCCCATAATGCTCCTCCCAACCGATAAAACAATTACCCCAATGATCAAACACGTAAATCCTTTCAATCATATTCTCCTTGCTTAATTTCAAATCTTTTGCAGTTTCCAAAATTTTATCCATCAACTGTACGAGCTTCGGGCATTTACCCATTGGTAGAGATCTCAAAAAACTTATCCTCGATCCAAGATCATCTCCTTCAATGTTCACAAACTCAGGATTGATACTGTATGTCAAGACCTTTCCCCTCCATGGGCTTGCACATAGTTCAGATGTCATCAGTGGAAATGCTAGGCAAAATCTTTCTGTACAATCAACTCCCCTGCGCAATAGGGAAGCATCAACAACTGAAATACAGTTTACAAACTTCCCTTTGCTAAAGTAGGTATCTATCATTTTTTTCCATTGTAGGTTAGCAACTTCATGACCACTCTCACAACCCAAGAGCCTCAATATCTCATGAGGGAACAATTCTTCGGTAGTCATTTTTGGCAATTTAGGGAACTGCACATTCTGATGGCGCTGCAAAAACCGATCGCGATCGTGTTTATAGAACAATTTCTTGTAAGTTCTCATGGCATTAGCTGTGATCCGATCATATCGAAGCAAGTTCCACTTACGGGCACTCATGTAAATTTCTGGCAACTCTAGGGCTCTGCGAAGTGGAACCAAAACTTCTTTCCGTAATCGATCTCGAACTCTATAAGCGTAATGGGACTCATCAAGCTCTCTGTATTCGGGACAAGAATCATATGGAAAAAGTTTCCTTGCAACACTTTCGCAAAATAAAGTTGAAAGATCATAAGAAGAGTAAAGAGAAGGGCACCATTTTGAAGCCAAACTGATTTTTGTTAGTTGCCCAAAAATCAAATACTCAAGGTCGGCCTTAAGTAGCTCGGCAAAAAGATTGGAAATCTGGTTGTGTAAGAAACGGTATTTTGGATCGTAGTTGTACCTCTCAATGGCTTTCTTTGCCATCATAATTCTTTTATCATATCTCATATGTGTGACGTTCCTTTCCTGCATTACTTTAGACTTCATTCTCTTTGCCATCAATCTCTTTTCTTGCTCTCTCATCCTTATCTGTATTTCTTTATAATTCATTTTCTTCAGCATCAATATATGGAGTAGCTCTCTTTGCATCATTTTCTTTGCCAGCAATTTCAGTTTCTGTTGCTCTTCCCTAACCCTATCCCTCTCCATAATTTGGTTGTGCCGAACTTCTGGCCCATTGAGAATCCGGTAGAGAATTTCCAGCAAGTCTTTTAAACACCCAAATTTGGCAAATGCCCCCACGTTGTGTGCTAATGTTTCAGAGTGGTATCGGTGGAGCCATATAGCTGCTGTGTAGAAATCCTCTCTGCTTTGTTTACTAAAAAGATTGGTGCTCCTCAAGAGGCAAATGAGTTTGAGAGTGGTTTGGGAACAGTGACTCCAAGACAACTCCAAAAAGTATTGCAGAACATCTGTTGAATCATCTTTCCTGTGCAGAGTACATGTTCTTTGCTTTTTTTAAAAAAAAGTATATGGCCTTTGCTTATATATAAAGCTTCTACAAAAAAATAGACACGGACCTCCTTTTTTTAGACCAAAGTGTCTATACGGCTCGCTTAGGTTGGTGAGTCTATCACGGATAGGGTCTTGAGTATCATCTGGATATGAATTCACAGTAAATGTGGAACGAGGGACTTCTGGAGGCCCAAGTAGCCGAAATGGAGTAAGACCTAATTCTTCCGAGCTTGGACGATTAACACCCCGCACCATCGATGGCTCACTACAAGTATATCTTAAACCAGTCCACCTGGCTGTAGAAGCTCCAGTCCTTTTAATGGACAAGCGAAAGAGTTGAAAACCAAGGCAATTCATATTCCTACACGACAAAGACCCAGTGTAAGTTCAAAAGAATTGGATACAAAGGATGCTAGTCTATAAAACGTATACTCGATGTCTGAAACTGAACATGCAATTCCAACATTGGCAAAATTCTGAATGGTTAGCTTTAGAGAGAAAGAGGAAGGGATCCAAATACCAGGTGGAATTCACTGCAGGCTTGATTATTGAGTTCTTTAAGGTTGCAACAGAGTTCCACCTGCTCCAAAAGGACCAAAAATATCAGGGGTTATAACCAAAAGCCGACCGCAAGATTTTTGCCGAGTATTAGTATTGCTCCCCCACTGTCTGGGAAGAGAACAGGACTCGGCGCTTGCAAGATTGAGCGGTGAAGTCACGATGGGCCAAGGAACAGTGCCGTATTAGGGTATTGAACGATTGGTAAACCCTTCTCAGACCCAACCAGAGAGCCATGCTTTTTGCATGTCTCTTTATTAGGCGGCGTGGAATGGATGGAAAAAGATAATTAATTTCCACGAATACCCTGCCATTAAATTCATATAGCAAATAAAAAATAAACCTTGTACAAAATAAAAGCCCAAATAAAAAAAAGAAACCTTTTAGCCCTAACCTCAGCACATCTTTTTAGCAGCCGCACGCCCGGATATCCTCCTCTGGGGTTCGAACTGTCCACTTTTTCTTTCCCACTGAAGAGCCTCACTCGATCTCTTGTTTGCTGCGAGTATTGCCTGGTAATTGCTACGTCAAATTTCTTCTTGTCTTCATATAATTAGGGTTTTAATTGGCCACCAGTTTCCCTTAGTTCTGATTTAAGTGCATAAATTTCTTTGCCAGTATTTGATTATGTAGTTGCAAGATGTGTTGATTTTCAATTCATTACATACCCTGTGCAACAGGGCCAACTCGCAGATTAGGTGGCTCTTTAAGGCCTTAAATTTAATAAATTCCCAAATTAAGTCTTAATTATAGTCAATATTCTTTAATTAAGACCTCCAATTAATAAATATTAATGAAAATTTATTCCATAAAAAAATTATAATCCTAATTATAGTCAATATTCTCTAATTAAGGCCTTCAACTAATAAATATTAATGAAGATTTATTCCATAAAAAAAAAAATTAAGGCCTATCAATATCATTTGATTCCTTTAAAAACTTAAATTTTCAACCTTCCATTCTTAAAACAAGTCATAAAAAAATTGATAACATTAACTAAGGGAATCAAATAATATATTAATAATAAAGTCATTCTTAAATAAAACTCATTCTCAAGTTGAATATTGTAGAGTAGAGATTTTTTTGGCCTTATGATGAGCAACCGAAATTTTCATCATAATTTACAAGGAATAGCTAATCAGCAATAAATTATAATTTCACCAACAAGATTGTCATTGCAAAATATGAGGGTTTTTTCTTTCTCTCTCTCTCTCTTTAACATTTGATTGCTTCTGTCCACACGCAATGTTGAAAATAAGATGGAAAAAAAAATTAATTGTTAAAAGAATGGAAAGTCTCTAAATATTTTATTCTATTACAAACTCATCTCTTTATAAGTTTCTATTATTTCTTAATTCAAATCTTATTCAAATTTGAATTCTTCTCTTATTCCTCAATCACTTGTATATATAAGTTTATATATATATATCAATCACTTGTATTAAGTTTTTTTTTAATTTGATTTTAAGAAATATTTTTAGACTAATTTGTCTTTTCTTGTATAAGTTGAAAGTGTTAGATTATCATTAAATGGATTAACCATATTATCAATTGAAAATTAAATGTTAAAAAAACTTAATAAGTAATTTTGCATTCCAAATAATAAGAATAATGATTTTTAAATAAATAATATTATTTAATTAATATTCAATTTTTTTAGAAAAAAAAAATATTGCACTTAAACTTCTTGTGTTAAGCCTCAAAATGTATAGAGTCAGTATGTTGTGCAAGCAAGATTCTGTGTCAGTTGGATCTATGTTGCAACCTTAAAATCCTCAATAATCAAGCCTACACTGAATTCCACCTAATATTTGGATCCCTTCCTCTTAATTTCTCTCTAATGCTATCCATTCAGAATTTTGCCAATGTTGGAATTGTTCATTACAGTTTCAGACATCGAGTTATACTTTTTATAGACTAGCATTTTCCTTTGTATCCAATTCTTTTAAACTTACACCGGGTCTTTGTCATGTAGTAATATGAGTGGCCTTGGTTTTCAACTCTTTCGCTTGTCCATCAGAAGGACTGCCAGGTTGATTGGTTTAAGATATATTTGTAGTGAGCCATTGATGGGGCGGAGTGTTAATCGTCCAAGCTTGGAAGAATTAGGACTTACTCCATTTCGGCTACTTGGGCCTCCAGAAGTCCCTCCTTCCACATTTACTGTGAATTCATATCCAGATGATACTCAAGACCCTATCCGTGATAGACTACTCAACAACCGATGCAAGCCGTACCGCCACTTAGGTCGAGGAGAAGATCCGTGTGTATTTTTTTGTAGAAGCTTTATATATAAGCAAAGGATAGATACTCTGCCCAAGAAAGATAATTCACCAGATGTTCTACAATACTTTTTGGAGTTGTCCTGGCGTCGCTGTCCCCAAACCACTCTCAAACTCATTTGCATCTTGAGGAGCAGCGATCATGATAGTAAACAAAGCATAGAGGATTTCTACACAGCAGCTATATGGCTCCACCGATACCACTCTGAAACATTAGCATACAACGTGGCGGCATTTGCCAAATTCGGGTATTTAAAAGATTTGTTGGCAATTCTCCACCGGATTGTCAATGGGCCAGAAGTTCTGCAGAAGTCTAAACTAATGCAGAAAAGGAGCGACACACATTTGAGAAATGAGAACATAATTATGATGGCAAAGAAGGCCATTGAGAGGTACAACTACGATCCAAAATACCGTTTCTTACACAACCAGATTTCCAATCTTTTTGCCGACCTACTTAAGGCCGACCTTGAGTACTTGATTTCTGGGCAGCTAACAAAAATCAGTTTGGCTTCAAAATGGTACCCTTCTCCTGGCTCTTCTTACGATCGTTCAACTTTACTTTGTGAGAGTGTTGCAAGAAAACTTTTTCCATATGATTCTTGTCCCGAATACAAAGAGCTTGATGAGTCCCATTATGCTTACCGAGTTCGAAATCGATTACGGAAAGAAGTTTTGGGTCCGCTTCGTAGAAATTTCTTGGAAATCAACAGGACCTTGATGGAATCGAAGATATTCAATGAAGATTACTTGAAACTACTTGTGGTGCGTGATTAGGTTTTATATTCTTCAACTTTTTGTTATTTTCTTTCTGGTAAACCTTCACCATAAGGTATGATTATGTTAGTGTGAGTAGGTAATAAGTAGTAATGTTAATGGTTTAGTCTCTCATAACCATCATTGTTAGAACGTAGAAGATCTCTTTACGTGCATTTTTATTGTCTGTGGATTACATAAAATATCGAAGGAAACAGAGTTTGTGTGACCATTTATGATTTGATTTTTACGTCCACTTTTTTGCTCAGTTCATCTAAAACCTCTGAATTTCCTTATATATTAGTTTTCAAGAATAGATTCACTACTAAATTACTAATTTTCTCAAGGTAAGATGTTTTAGACGAAATATATTGGTTAGGGGCGTATTGGTAGTTAGCTTGCGGCATAGATTTTTTTTTTTTTCTCAGTTTCTTATAGTCTTATATTCCAGGAAACAATTTAGCCAATTCATCATAGATAATTTAGATTCGTACTCTGGTATATAAAAAGCGCTAGTAAGTATGCTGATAAATTTAAATCTAGATGCTTTACTCTCTTTTTTGCTGACTATGCCTTTTTTTTTCTTTTTTCTTTTTTAATTCAAGAGGGGGGAAGGGGGAAAAGGGGTGTTGCCTATGCCTTCGACATATGATCTTTTTTACTTATGAGATTTCAACTTCTTTTAAGTTTTTATATTGTATTTAAGGTGCATTTGAGATTCCGATTTCATAAATAAAAATGCGATTTTAAATTTAATTGCAAAAACTAGATCGTTTGGAGACTGCATTTTTAAAAAATTACGATTTAAAAACATAAAAAATCTGAATTTTTAAATCGCAGATAAGGATGTACTTTTTTAAAAACGTTGAATTTTAAAGATTAAATTACTGTAATTTTGCCAAACACTTAACTGCGTTTTTAAAAATCACGTTTTCAAATTGCACATTTTAAAATTACTATTTTTATAATAACACTTTTTTAAATTGTAATCCCAAACAAACTTATTGTTGGTTTACTTTTCACTAATTTTTTCTCGAGGGGTAAGTTTTGACAATATGTTCATTCTAAAGAAACCATTGGGGAGAAATTAATGAAAATTCTTGACATTTTCAATAATATTTGTTGTTGTATCCAAATTTAGGTCGCAGCAATATGGCCTTGATTGATTTGCTTGACTCTGTACCTGTTTCAAGTTTTAATTGCAATGGCTTTCGCCCTTTAAGATATTATTCACTTTGAAATGTCCATATTGCTAACGTACTTTCGGAGTTTGAAATTGTTTGCTTTTCGTTTTATTTTGGGGAAAGTTTTTTGGCTTTAGTAACAAATTTGTTTTTTGTTTTTTTTTTGGGAGGGGTAAGGAGAATTGTCATATGTAAGTATGTGTCTAAGAGCATTAACAGCATTTCTTAAATCTCATTTATTTTTTTAAATATTGGAAAAACTTTTAAAATATAACCTTTTTTTTTTTTTTCTAAACAAAAAAGTACTTTTGGATAGTACTTTTTTCTACAAGGGGTACCCTAAATCTAGGATAGTACTTTTGTTTCCTTTAACATTATTTTAATATAAAAAAGCTTTCTTTTTATTTTAGCATTTATTTTATATAATATTTAAATGATTTTATCTTTTCTCTTTTTTTCTTATCATTTAATTTTAAGAATATTTAAATAATATAGAAAAATGATAAGAAAAAATAATACGGAGTTTATTTAAATAGAGATTCAAAAAATAGTTTGATTCTCAACATTTAAACAAAATTTACGAAAAATTGTTGCAAGTGTTCTAAAACAATTCTCTATGAGCTTTTTTAAGGGGTTCTAGAAGACCAGGATGATATTGATAATGCATTAGGTTTAGATGCTGTAAAAAACAACACTACATCACCTATGTTGTAGTTTTTTTAAATGTCTAAATTTAATTTCAAGTGTTCTATGAGAAATAGAGAGAAAATAAAATTAAATTTGGACCTTTAAAAATATTACACCATAGATATTGTAATTTTTCTTACAGCACCTAAGCTAAATCTGTTGATAGTGAGCTATAAGAGTTTGTGGTCCCATGAAAATTTATTGGACAAGTATTTATTTTAATTTCTGATAAATATACAAAATTTCACTTTGGTTTTTGAAAAGTAAAAATTATAATCAAATCATTTAAAAAAAAAATTACCGTAAATTACTGTAAACAGTTCATATTACAGGGTGAAATGAATTCTCTCTTTTACTGTAAATTGACCATTTCATTCATGATACAAAAAAATAGGAGTTTTGAAAATTTACCTTAAAATTAGTACTTTTTATAAGAGGAGTGTTGCGCATATTTCTACTCTTTTTTATCGTAAGCATGTCTGCTATATGGTAAGAGGAAAAAATGGGAAGAGAAGGAGAAGAAAAAAAATAAAAAAAAAATCACCCTTTGATAAAACAACCTACATCAATTTATCACCTTTGGCTAAAATCTCAACCTACATCAATTTATCACCTTAGGTAAAATCTAATCTTTCCGAGGTGGTTTACTAAATTTCTATTAAAGCATTTACAACTGAATTTATATTAAAGCATTCACAAGATTTTTTTTTGTCATTTTTTTTTTTAAAATTTAAAAAATTAAACTACTTTTTACTTTCTTTACTTTTTCTTTATTTTTTTATAATATTTTTTTTAATGACTTGATTCGTTGTGCAGTGTGAGTGAAAAAAATAATAAACTTTTTTTACTATAATAAGCATTACATTTATTATAGTAAAACCCAATACATTTAATTTTATTGTAGCAAAAAAAATTACTGTAAATCACTTTTTATGATTTTCTTGAAATTTTATTTACATTTAGATAAAAAAAAAAATGAATTATAAAAAATCTACTGTATATGCTTAGATGATGAGGATGCCCACTTTGGTGACATCACACATCCTAGTGTTAAAAATCTACTGCTCATGGAAAGACAAAGCATATATTAGGCTATCAATCACATTAATTCATCAATTATGATTAGGATTTTCTAGACTTCCATTTTAAAATTAGGTACTCAAAGGCCAATTTACATCATTTAGTTGCGTTCCGTAATGCCAAAAGATGCCTTCCAGCCCTTGGAGGTTTCTGATTAATGTGCATGCTATTATAAGGTACATCCATCTCTCCCACTTCCTCTATTGCGATTTCATTCCACCTCCTATGAAGGGCCTTAAAGTGCCCGGATATTTCTTGAATTGCAACCTGAATTCTATTTTACTAAAGATTTTAACGAACATAGATATTTTTCAGTGTTCAATTACTTTGGATTAAATAAAAAAATTTCAAATTAATGGTAATTGTAAAATCTATTTCAAAGAAAGTGAAAATAAAAGTATAAAAGAGTGAGATTACGTGTAGTATTTCCAAGTTAAAATAAAGCTTTGAAGTGAAATATTTCAAGAAGTAATGTCATACTTAAAATAGGCTTGCGGCTTGCACTTCAAACATGCTGTACAATCTTTTACACGAAAACACAGTACCTAGAAATGAAAACTTTTGTTTTTGTGCTTTTTTTTTTCTTGGCATGAAACCGCTCCTGGGCGGAGTTTGTGGACCTTCTGCTATCCATATCTCGTTATTCAATATTCCCTTAGCCTGCAATATCCAAAAAAACAAAAATTTGGTGGTCATGAATCATGATAAAATTTCATTGCATGTTTTTAGTTAAAAGTAACAATACAAGGAGCCCCAACCTATCGGAAAAACCAGGTCATCCCCGTGTGAGTCACGCCAAAGTCATACTTGGGTATTATAGCCTCTGATGTGTCCGTACCTCGTAATCTTAGTGGAACAAACAAAATAATTAAACTTTGTGGCAAACTGTATATTTTTATAATAAATCTCTTATACAAACAGTATATTTTTTCAAGAAAGATGTTTTTGTTACTAGAAACCTATACCTTGTAAGCCAATGGGGGAACTAATTGGTTGAATATATCAAAACTATGCGGAAGTTCTTCAACAACCCTAATAGTGCCCAAAGATTTAATTTATTAGTCTACCCAGTTAAATGTAGATTTTTTTTTTTGGTAAATATGTTAAATGTTGTTTAGTTCATTAAAATATTTGAGTTGCTCACCTATTGTCCGAGTATGCAACTCACATCCTCATATATCTCACTAGCACTGAATTTAAATTGTAATTATGTTAAATTGTTCACATTCACAAAAATAAATCTCGTGTTATATGATAAAATACCTTCAAACTGCTTCTTCAGTCTGTCTCAATTCAAGATCCCGATATAATAATATTTGGGCTGAGCTTCCCGTTATATATATGAAGAATGACAAAAATAATTTTGAAAGAGAAGGGTTGGATAGACCCGGAGAACTATGAACATTAGCAGGGTGTTCATATTTGTGCCGACTCCATTTACATGAAGAACGCTATTCCTATGGGGTTAAAAAACATATTTGTTGATAATATGGAGCTTTTCCATATCATTGCAAAGCAGAATGATACATTAAGACAAATGTGCAATGTCAAATTGTTAAGAGTCGAATAAAGTCCAACCAACAATAATAACATATGCACATTAAAAAAACAGATAGTAAATATTGTATCATACTTTCTATCCATCCTCCTAATGTATCCATGTTATTATTGTTGATTTGACTTTTTATCGACTCTTAGAAATTTGACATTGCACATTTATCTTAGTTCATTTATCCACTTTGCAATGATATGAAAAAGCCTCCTATCATTAAGGATATTTTTCAATCCCACCGGAATATCGTCCTTCATGAAAATAGAATCGGAACAAATACGAACACTCCGTTAATATTCATAGTCCCCGGGTCTACCCAACCCTTTTCCTTCAAAATTCTCGCATACCTCACAAGAAAATATGTTTGACTCTCAATAAGTTTGCACCTTGCTGCCCCCGATTCCCTTGTTGCACCTTGGCATACTTCTTAGTAATAAAATGCTACATTATCTCTCAGATTCAATAACTAACATAAATTTTTTCTAATAAATAAGTATTAGAATAAATTTCTTAGTCTTACTATGTTGCATGTGAGATAGAAAATGCTTGGAAAAAGTATTAGAATAAATTTTTCATATAGATACTCAGAGCATCCATATGCACATCTTGTAAATGTCGAAAGTACCATAAGTCTGGCTAACCATTCTCTTTTAGAATTCTGGCGTTATGTAATGGTGAATGTGAAATCATAAGATGTTGTGCCATAATCTATTTGCAGTAAAATATGCTTTAAAATTGAAAATTATGTTTATATGATTAGAAAGTCAAATATGCAGAAGTGTTACTTACACATGGAGCATTTCCCAAAACTGCCCAATCCCCTATAAAAGATTGTGTCATGATTTTTGAAAGCATGTAAAACCATCCTGTATATCAAAATAACAATTTAAAATCTGATAAATTATTTTGTGAACTAGGGAAGAAATGCAATATACAAGTGATCTGATTCCATGCATAGTGAATAATAAGCTGTACATGCATTGAAAGCATCTAAAGAACTCAAACGTCAAATATAGTAACGTCAAACATTTCAAAAGATTTTGGATGCGCAAGACAATACATGATTATTGAAGTAATCATGGAAGACACAACAGAATCATAAATCTAACAGAGCGTTAACAACAATCAAATAAGCATCTTCCTTTTTGGTTGATTAGGAAAAAAAAATACAAAAACATCTTCCTTTGGTGTTCCAAAAACCCTAAATCGATAATATTCTGTCAAAGTGTACGTTTCTAAAAGAATATATACTTGTTTTCAATTTTTTTTCTTTTTTAAAAAAAACTGAACCGTTAATTTGTTATAAAGAATTTATTCTGAAAAAACAAACTTTTAAGGTTTTGTGATGTATTGAGCTCTAACAAATTTTAACCATTCAGCCAGTCAGCCACGAATTTTATTTTCATTTTTCCATTATCTTTTACCAGTTCGTGAGAATTCACTATTCTCTATTCAAAACATGCAGATAAAATTACTCATTTCAAACAACGTTACTGACCAGATTCTTAGAGGGCCTCCGAGAAATAGGTTTGTTTTAAAGAAAAAAAAAAAGAGACACAGTTTGAGTTAACCACATTAAATTTCTTAATACCCCATTAAAGGCTACCTATGAGGAAATCAGTCATGAAAATTCAAAAGAAACCCCTCACCATTTACGGATTGTATGGTTCTATTACATAATGAAGTTGCATACAAAAGAAAAGACGCCATAGTGACAAGTCAGAAAGTAATACCATTTCCCGACGTCCGACACTCCGCCATGTTATTCAACCGACGCAGCCGAAAGGTCCGATCGGGAGACATGCATCAACAAATTACAAAAATAATAGATTAATTTTAAACACCAACACCAAACATGAGCCTTAATCAGAAATCAATAATTTCAGAATAAAACCATTCATGAACACACCTCGTTTGACACCCCTCTAGCTACTGTCACTGACCAAAAGGGTGTCCCTAGATTTGGCCAAAGTCAACATATTTAACGCCTGTGAATAGTAAATCAAGAATGAGAAAATTTCTTCATGTTTCACACGGAGTAACCCACTACTTTTCCCATCTGCAGTGGCAAGGATCCACCTCCCCCTGTTTTTACCTTTTCTTTGTGGCTCTGGTTTGGTTTTTCAGCATATGTACTTACAAAACAAAAAAAACCCACTACTTCCACAGAGCATTAAAGATCGTATAGGAAAGGAAACAGACTATATGGGAACTTCCCCCATCAACACCAAACATGTGCCTAACTTTAAAAATGAAACTGAATTTATGCATGCGCGAGGTATTCTAATTTACTATTTACTCTCAAAATAAATACCACTCACACACCTTAGGATAGAGCATGACCGAATACGACCACTCACGCAGCAAACACTGCTTCGTTGAAGAAAAAACTGAGGATGGATGTTGATGATGAAACGGTTGCCGATGGTATTACCATTTGTAGAGGATGAGGGTGAGCTGTAGAGAGAAAAAACTGAGGATGGATGTTGATGATCAAACGGTTGCCGATGGTCTATTTGTAGAGGATGAGGGTGAGCTGGAGACAAAGGATTTGGTGGACAAGCAATTGATGGAGTGTCGTGAAGCGTGTCAGTAGCTTATTTGAAAGAGACGAGACAAGAGTCAAGAGACAAGGAAAAGCATGGTATGTACTATGTAGTAGTTGAGCCGGTCAAAAAGTAAGTCTAATGAATTTTATTTACTAAGTGGTCCCTGTACTCCGGAAATGGATCCTCTCCATTTCAAAGGAACTGGAAGTCCGGAAGGGATCCGGTTAGTCACTTTTGAGTAGCACTCAAAAGTGACTAACCGGATCCCTTCCAGTTCCTTTGAAATGAAAATTTTTTAATTATGAAAGTGCCACTCAAAAGTGACTAACCGGATCCCCTCCAGTTCCTTTGAAATGGAGAGGATCCTAATACCTGTACTCCAACCAAATTTACAAATATAATTGAATAATGAATTTAACTCTTTACATTAAAAGCACTCGCAACCACCTATTCGAATTTCGTGAAGAGCATTTCAAAAACTTTTATGCTTGGGCTTTTATTATTAGGTCAAAATTAAGAGTTTTTTAAGGAGAGTCTATTTCAAAAAATTGTTAATAATTTAATTTATGATTTTAATTAAATTTTATAAATTTAATAACGAAAATGTTGTGACATGGTGAATGTGGAGTTAATTACAAGTAATATTATCCCTAAAAATGTTGTAACGAAAATTTTTGTAACGAAAATTTTTTTTTTTTTTGAGTATTAGTTTGAGTAGTTACTTTAACTATTGTTTTTGCTTTGGTCTGAGACTCTGAGTATAGGAAATCTATTTCGCACTTTTCGAATTTCACTCTGCTTCTTTTTCAACCATCCAATCTCAAGCTTTAGATCTGAACCGTTACTTTCATTAAGCTATTACGCACTAAATTTCTGCGCCTACCTGTTAATGCCCTTTTCTTATGATAAAATTACCATTTTAATTGTTTTTATCATTCTACCCCTTCATTTTACACTCCTATTTTCCATTTTTTATCCTTTGAGCAACGTTTTCATCGCAATTAACTAGCTGCCTTTAATGAACAGCATTTCACGTGACTATCGCAGATCTTTTTTAGATCTATATGTCAGGCTGTTGTCTCAGACAGAAAAAGCGTGCGAGGCGAGAGCAATAATACAGCAGTAGGATTTGAAAATCTGCTGTACGGAGACGTACAGCAAATGTTAGAGGATGAATTTAATGCTATGGTGAAAATTCAAAGAAATCGCCGAGTAGGTAAAAATTCAAAACGTCCAGTCTTGACTCTTGACCGTTGAGCCAACTAGCCAAGAATTAATTACGAAAAAAAAAAAAAAACTAGCCAAGAATTGATTGTGTTATGGGCAAAATTTTTGTAATTATTGTTTTTCAAAAACTACTAAATCAAGTTTGAGGGATTAAAAAGCGGAGATAATTTATGAGTGTTGATTCAAATATTTTCTTTATTAAATCTACATTTGACACAAATTTTGTTAAGTTTTAGGGATAAAAATAGGATTATATATATTTGTTAAGGACTAAAATTGATATTTTTCATATAAAAAATGCAAATGCTGGTTTTGGTTTTGAAATACTCTATCCGTATGTCAGTATTTTGAAGATTATGAGGGTTAGATTATTACTTATTTTAAAATTTTAAATGGATAAAAATAAATAAATTTAATTATTTAATTAATATTTTAATATAAGTGAATAATTTTTTTTTAAACAAAATAAGTTACTGTGAGAAAAAAAAACATATTACCCATTTATTTTCAATTCATCTATTTTTTAAAATTTACTATTAAAAATATAAGATTCACAAATTTAATAATGCATTTAAAAAATATGCATTAAGATAAATGAAAGATAGACAAAAAAAAAAAGCATTTCTCGAAATCAAAAGCCAAACGGTAATTGTAAACATCAGCCTTGGGCTGATGCTGATCGGGACTCAAAGCCAAAAGGGAAGCTGGTGTCTTCTTCTTTCTTTTTGTTTTTTTTTTTTTTTTCTTCTCTCTTTTGAGCACGCCTACTTGTAGTTGTTTAATAAGCAGAGGCAAAAAATCAAAAGGACTGATTTAGTTAGTAAGATCTGGTTGGAGCCTGTGGGGTGTATCACTTGTCGGTATTTCGGGGACGTTTGGGAATGGCTTGGGCTTGCACTGTTCACGTTTTTTATTTTTTCAAAAAAAATATTCTTACTTTTTTATATCACATCAACTACTTTTTAACAACTCTTTTCACTTTTTATATTATATCAAATATTTTTTTATTACCATTCAAATAAAATACTCACTAAAAAACAAAAATTTTCACTTTCCAATACAAAAAATTTACAACATTCTCACTACTTTATATCACATCAAAAGTCAACAATTCCCAAACCACAAAGAGAATCAAAAGGACCAGAGAGAAATCAAATTGACCGATTTTGGTTCAGACAAGCAAAAAGCGTGGGAAGAGTTACTTTATCCAAAGAGAATTGCTACTAGCATTTTTAAGTACTATTTTTTATTTTTTATTTTTTATTTTTAAGTGAATGTGTTATTTAAACAAAAAATACTATAAGAATGTTAAATAATATTTATCTTATTCAAAATTTAAAGCCTATAAAGATAAATGTTACTCAAAATTTTCAAATAACATTCTCTTAAAAAAATACTACTAAAAAATGCTGAATAGAATCTCACAACCAATGCCTCAAATATAATGCTCCATGATTTGACGGAGCAATTGAATAAATTCTGTGATTTTTTATGGGTAAGTTAAAAAAATCTTTCTTGTTACCTACAAAAAAAAAAAAAGATTGTGATTTCACTAAGAATATTTTTCTTGCTAATGCAGGGTTTGCAAAATCATTCGTTAACAATAGTTTCATGATAAGCTGTAAAGTAGTGATTGGCATCAGCCCGGGCTGTTTCAGCTCAGGCTAGAATGAGAGTAAAAAAAAATTAAAAAATAAAATAAAATTACTGTTTATGAGCCCACGAATCACTGTTTATGGACCCACGAATCACTGTTTATGTGTCTGGACTGAAATACTGTTCATTTCAGCCCAGGCTTATGTTTATATTTACCCTAAGCTGTAACATCTAAACCGAATATATGTAAATCATAAACCGAATATATGCTGATCATCTCCTATTCCATACAAACTTTATTTGCACCCTAAATGCGTGCAGCCTTTTAAAATCTTTTTCTTACAAAACTTGTATGTAACGACCCTAATGCACATTCCACACTCAATCTTCAATCTATTAAAAATTCTTCCAACTTCTTTACGCAAGAAACCTTGTTTATCAATCCTCAAAATTTGTCACATGCGGCCCATGAAACCAGGAACATATGTGGCGCGACAAAATTAACGAAAAAAAAAAAAAAAGAAAGCAAGCAAAAAAATTATTAGTAACTTTGTGAATATCCTATTAATGGACTTTCAAAAGTCAATATTATATAAAACCTCTTATCCAATTTCCTAATGGAACTACGTTATTATTTTTGGTTAGAACAGGTTGAACTCTTGTCACGTTTACATTGCATTTATGATGTGGTTCATCTGGTCTCTTTGCACTGATATGAAAAAAACTGATATTATTAAGAAGGATATCATACAACCAAATGGAATACAATTCTTCAAGGAAGCAGTGTTGTGTGTGAGTGGTCGTATTAGGTCATGCACTATCATATGGCATTAAATCTAGAGACTTTAGCCAAATCTAGGGACACCCTTTTGGTCAGTGGCAGTAGATCTTCGGCTGTGTCGGATGAATAATGTGGCAAAGTGTCACAAGGCAATTACCAGCTTTTTTGGAATGCCAGGAATCGGAAAATGGATTGTTTTATATGCTTGCAAAATCATGGCATTGGGCGGTTTTGGGAAATGCTCCATGGATACAGTCATCCACTAGCGTCTTGGCTTAGAGTCCATTTTCTGGAATGGTATGAAAATTGAGATTTGTTTCATATGGTTTGCTACTAAGAATGTAAATTGATCAAATGCAATGATTAGAAAACAGCTTCTTTAATCCAAGAACCGAATACTGCCCATGGTAACGATGTAAATTTGCCAAGTAGCTTTTATCAGTGAATAAATGTGCGTTGGTTGGGTTTCTTTGAAGTTCACATGCCATATTTAGGTCTATCAATATTTCCAACAATTATGTACTGTAATTGTAAGCTCATCCTTCTCAACACTTGGTGTCAACCTTAATTTCTTTATGTTTTAATTCTTTTAAGCTAGCCTCTAACAACATATAACTTAAGTCCTTTTTATCCACACAAGATATGGTTCTTAAATTAACTTATGGTTCTCACATGTCATAAAAAATTTTAAGAACAAAATAACACCAACTCCACTCCACAACACTTAGCTATTATACAACATCCCAATTTATACATACGATTCAAAATACACTTGATATTGTTATACAGCTTTCCAATTCAAGCATAAGATTTAAAATACAACAAGTAACGGGACATTAATGACACAAACATACAAGAGGTTTCCAATTTATTGACTGTGCAATTGAATAAATTGTGATTTTTGGGAATGTTGTTGACATGACTACATTTACTAATGCAGAAATAACTTTTAATAAACCATTTTTTCATACAAAATATGTAAGTAATTAGTAAATAAAATAGAAAAAACAATAGGAACCTAAATTTATTTGATTGTACGTTCGGCCTTTCTTGTCTATCATGCAGCTCACTGGCCAACAAAGTAACAAATGCTCAGTTATATATCAGCTTCTTTCTTGCTGAATATTCTTCTCATCTTGTCCATCATGTAGCTCACTAGCCTACAAAGTAACAAATACTCAGTTATATATCAGTTTCAATAACTAATACAAATTTTTTTTAATCAATAAGCATTAGAATACAGTACTAAGTTGTAAGAAAGATATAAATTGCTTGAAAAATAGGATTTTTCTCGCTATGAAATTTGAAATGAGCGAGTTATAGATAATTGCTTAAAAAACGCATTGTCTTTGTCCATTTAATCATATGCATGAAGGAGTTCAATAAATTTTGTTAGAATTTATGTCGTTTGAGGTTTTTTTTTTAAAAAAAAAACCTTGTTCAGTAACTTGTTATATTTTGAATCTTTTGAATCTTTAAACCAAGAAGCTAGAGGATTACATTTGAGAGTAGCTAAACATTTAGATCCTAAAAGATATGTAGAAAAGTAAAAAATCTTTTAAACCTGCTCATTTCTTGACATACAATGCAATGACCTAGCATATATTACAATCTTTAGTAATCCACTTTCACAAAGAGAGTGAAAATACAATCTTTGGGGTAAGAGTTATTAGTCTCTAACTATTAGTTAGAATGTATAATATGCAAAAGTGTTACTTACCCATGGAGCATTTCCCAAAACCGCCCAATCCCCAGTGAAAGTTTGTGTCATGATTTTGCAAGCATATAAAACAATCCTATATATCAAAATAACAAATTAAAATTGGATCGGTTAATTGTGAATTAGGGAAGTAACGAAAGATATATACAAGTGATTTGATTCCATGCAGAGTGAAAAGTAAACTGTACAAGCATTGAAAACTTCTAAAGAAGTCGAACATCAAATATAGTAACATCAAACATTTCAAGATTTGTTGGATGCACAAGAAAATACATGATTATTTAAGTAATCATGGATGAAATAACGAAATCTTAACTCTAACAGAGCGTTAACAACAATAAAAAATAAGCGTCTTCCTTTGCCGTTGAGAGTGAAGGCACAAATCTCTCATATTTGCAATTTCTTGGATGCAGACCAACTTTGAGGAAGCTTAAACTAGTTTTCTACATGACCATGGTACGTAATGACACAAAAAATTATGTCGAAGTGTTTCCAAAAACCTAAATCGATAATATTTTGTCAAAGTGTTTCTAAAAATATATATACTTCCTTAAACTCTTTTTTATTTTCAACTAAAAAAATAAAATGAAAAATAAAAAAACTGAACTATTAATTTGTGATAAGGAATTTAGGATAAAGCCCACGTACGCCTTCGAAATACCACTAAATTGAGACGGTGTTCTAAGTAAAATTTTTAGACATTATTAATTAAATAGTAATTAATAAAGTAGTAATTAATAAAGAATATGTGAACTTTTCACAAAATACACTTGAAATTAATCATGAAAATTCAAAAGGAAAACCCTCACGGGGCTCACCATTTACGGATGGTATGGTTATATTATATAATGAAGTTGCCATTTCAAAAATATATATAATATTATATATATATATTATATATATATATATATGAAGTTGCATACAAAAAAAAAAAAAAAAAAGAGCCATAGAGACAAGTCAGAAAGTTGCTGCAAAAAAAAAAAAGACAAGTCAGAAAGTAATACCATTTCCCGACGTAGGACATTCCAAAAAAGTTGGTAACTGGCTCGCGACACTCCGCCATGTTATGCAACGGACGCAGCCGAAGGGTCTGATTGGGAGACATGCATCAACAAATTACAAAAATAATAGATTAATTTTAAACACCAACACCAACCATGTGACTTAATCAAAAGTGAATAATTTCAGAATAAAACCATTCATGAAGACACCCCTCTACTGTCACTGGCCAAAAGGGTGTCCCTAGATTTGGCCAAAGTCTCCAAATTTAACGCCTGCGAATAATAAATCAAGAAAGATCTTCATATTTCACATAGAGTAACCCACTACTTCCACAAAGCATTAAAGATCATATAGGAAACGGACAGACTATATCCCCATCAACACCAAACATACGCCTTAATTTAAAAAATGAAACTGAATTTATGAAGAAATAAATACCACTCACACACCTTATGATAGACCAAACACTGCTTCTATGAAAAATAAAACTCCGGATTGATTCAAAAGGTTGCCGAAGCTATTTATAGAGGATGAGGGACAAGCAATTGATGTGTCGGGCCATGGTATCCTAGAGGGACGCGTGTCAGTAGCCTATTTGAAAGAGAGAAGAAACAAGGAAAAGCATGGTATGTACAGTACTATGTAGTTGTTGAATCGGTCAAAAGTAAGTCTAATAAATTATGCTAAGTGGTCCCAGTACTCCAACCAAATGTACAAATATAATTGAACTCCCTATTCGAATTTCGTGAAGAGCATTTAAAAAACTTTATGCTTGGGCTATTATTAGGTCGAAATTCAGAGTTCTTTTTAAGGAGATGGATCTATCTATTTCAAAAAAATGTTAATAATTTAGTTTATGGTTTTAATTAAATTTTATAAATTTAATAATGAAAATGTTGTGACATGGTGAATGTGGAGTTAATTGGAAGTAATATTATCCCTAAAAAAAAATAGAAGTAATCTTTCGCTCACTACTACTCCTTAATATTTTTTATAAATTCTTTCATTGTGTCCTAATAATCATGGATAGTCCTAATTTTAGATTGGAAACGAGTGTAAATTAGTTAGACTAGAAGTTTGCAATCAACCAGTGACACACGATTTGCAATTAGCACTTAGGCCTGTCTAAAAAAATTAATAATAATTATAATAATATTTTTTTTAAAAAAAAAAAAAAGTCTTCATACTCTCTCAAAATATCATTAATTGACAATGTTTTCTTTAAATGTTTAATTATGAGAGTATCCTCCAAACTACTAAATAATTGTTAATGTCTCTCAAAATCAGCAAAAAGATAAATATAACTTTACAAATTTGTCAATAAAACAAGAATACTCTTATAAATTTAAAAAATAATAATTTAAAAAAATGAAATTTTTTGTAATTTATAGTTTTAAATTTGGCCAATTAGGTGGTAGTTTTTTTTCTTTAAAAAAATTAGTTTTAGTTTTTTTTAGAATTTTTATTTATTTTATTAAAAGTATGTTCGTCGTTAAGAAACATTAACAATTATTTGATAGTTTTAAAGACCATTATCATAATTAAAAATTTTAAAAAAAAAAAAAAAAACAAAATTAATTTAGTGATAATTTAAAAAGTTACTTGGACTATTTTTTTTCTTTGGTCTGAGTATAGGAAATCTATTTCGTACTTTTCCAATTTCACTCTGCTTCTTTTTCAACCATCCAATCTCAAGCTTTAGATCTGAACCGTTACTTTTAGTTACTTATATATTTTCCATTCATTTATTTTTTAAAACTATTCAAAATGTAAGATCCACAAATTTAATAGTGTATTTAAAAAATATGCATTAAGATAAATGAGAGATAAACGAAAAAAAAAAAGAAAAATTCTCTTTTGAGCACGCCTACTTCTTGCTGTTTAATAAGCAGAGGCAAAAAAATCAAAAGGACCATAGAGAAAATCAAAAGGACCGATTTTGGTTCAGACATAGAAATTGCGTGGGAAGAGTTACTTTATTCATAGAGAATTGCTGTTTAGCATAATAGAATCTTTAAGTAATATGTTTTTTAGAATTTTATTTTTTATTTTTTTATTATTTTTAAGTGAATGTGTTACATAAATAAAAATATTATAAAAATGTGAAATAACATTTATCTTATTCAAAACTTAAGCCTATAATTAAAGATAAATGTTACTCAGCATTCTTAAGTAATATTTTTTTAATATTTTTGTCTATATGATACATTTATATTTAATAAAAAAAATATTAAAAAAAATACTACTTAAAAATGATGAATAAGTATTCTTGTTACCTAAAAAATAAAAAATAAAAAAATTGTGATTCCCTGAATAATAGTTTTCTTACATGCGAATGCAGGGTTTGCGAAATTATTCATTAACAGTAGTTTCATGACATGTTGTAACATCTAAACCCAATATATGCGGATCATCTCCTATTTCATACAAACTTTATTTCACCCAAAATGTGTGCAACTTTTTAAAATCTTTTTCTTACAAAACTTGTATGCAACCCTAATGCCCATTCCACACTCAATCTTCAATCTACTAACAATTCTTCCAACTTCTTTACACAAGAAACCTTGTTTATAATTACAAAAAAAAAAAAACCCTTTTTTATCAATCCTCAAAATTTGTCACATGCGACCCATGAAACCAGGATATCATTGTACATGAAATAAACCCCAAACATTGTCATTCCTCTCATCACATCCAAATTAAGTTTTAATGGCAGCTCTCAATCATTAATAAGACTAAACCATCCTTTACTTGGCATATTCTCTTAGAGGATCAAAAACTAAAATCTCCAATTAAATGTCTTATAAGCCTTCCAATCAAAATTCTGACCTTGATGAACGAAAATTCACCTTTATGGGGATTCCTCATATTTTCAAATTCTTATGTCAAAAAAAAAAAAAAAAAAATTCAAATTCTTAGCCTTAATTAAAAAGATCCTCAATCAAAGTCAGTGCCAACAAATCGTAATTTTCTCGAGTAAGCATGTAAGTAACTATTAATCAAATTAAAATCAGGATTGCTGGATCTAAACTCATCAAAGAATAACTAAATATGTTTTTTTTCTCGCAAAGAATCTCAAACCTAAATTAACTAACTCAACTAAAAAATAATCTCACAATTTTGTTGTTGTATGGGTGTAGGTATCCTTGCCGGGGATCATTTGGGGATGGTGATTGCAGCACGAAGCCATACTTTAGAGTTCATTTCGGATCCGATTGTTACAAAAGCAATAGTGACTTTACACACAGCTAAATTGAGTCAGGACCTAGGGCTTCGAAGAATTATTTTGAAGGATGATTCACTTTAAGTGATCAACGCGGTATAAGACATAAGACCAAACTGGAGCATATATGGTCATATTGTTGTAGATATTCACATAGTCCTTCAAAATTTTAGGAGTTAACAGATCTGTCATACAAAAATAGTTACCAACTATGCTGCTCATTGGTTAGCCAAAAAAGTAACTCTAAATTGTCTTAGAGTGTTTAACAAAACTCTAAATTTTTCTGAATTGATGAATGAAAATTGATGTTACTATTTCAAAAAAAAAAAAAATCTCACAATTTCGGATTCATCCTTAAATTCCACATAATTTCGAAACTCAAAAATTACCGTGAATGTGCACCAAATTAAATTCAATATCTCCCCTTTGCCTTTCCCCGTATTAAATAGAAAAAAAAAATAAAAATCAATATCCTTTATAAGAATATTTAATATGCAAAGCACTACAATCGTAATTCAATATCTTATTGAGAAATCCTAGGCACGCATGTTGTAGCAATCCTTCAACTTACTCTACAAAATTCGAACTTCTCTAGTCTCTCTGCAGATTTTGTTTAGGTTAAGTCAAAATTTGCTCATAATTCGTCAATTGTTTATCAAATCGACTTAAACCTTTTATTATTATTTTTGTTGTTGTAGGGCTAACTGAATTCTTAGGATATGTTTGGTACGTCGAATGACTATTCTAAAGAATAGCCTTTATTAAAAATAGAATGAGTGTAGTGCATTAGCCTTGCAATAGCCATTCCGATGGCTATAAGGGAATGATTATTCATTCAATTGAAGGAATAGTCACTCCTCTTAAATTTAAGAGAAATGGTTATTCCTTCAATTGAAAGAATAATCATTCCATCATGACAATAAGAATAGCTATTACAATACTAATTCACTACACTTATTCCTTTCTTAATAATGGCTATTCCAAAGAATAGTCATTTCGCGTATCAAATATAACCTTAATGTTTATAACAACCTATAACCTATAACCTATCATTGAAAATCAAAAACTCGAACTTAGTTTCCGTTCTTCACCCTTTCTCGGGAAGCAACCTGGAGAAGAAAATTATTTCTGAAATAGTTAATAATACTACTAATAATCACTAATGCGAAGGTGGGACTGTTTTCATGGCAACTAGATCTTCTATTTTCAACTAGCAAACTTCTTTAACACAAGAGTACCTGTGATGCTGAAGCAGAGAGAGAGATGCAGAAGTGCTGAAGCCGAGAAAGAGATTTCTGTTCTGGCTGTGGGCTGTGCCCTCATCTTTATAGTAGCTAGTGGCTTTAAGAAGGCTTTAAGAACTTGTATAAGAGAATAAAAAAGGTTGACACCAAGTGTTGAGAAGGATGAGCTTATAATTATACTACGTACCCAAGCAACACGCAATTATTTACTGATAAAAACTACTTGGCAAATTTACAATGTAACCATCGGCAGTATTCCTTCATTAAATACAGAGTAGCCTAAACAAGTCTACCGTATTTATAATGTCACTGGCATTATGTTTTAAAGGTTTTGAATAGTCTTTTGGAGTGGGATTTTGGGGTCTTAATAGTTAAAATTTAAAGTTTTTGGTCTTTTACTTCCTATTTCGGAGATGCTCTAAAACGTAAATAAAATGTTTCTAAATTTCAAAATACAATCTTGAAGTGACACACATAATAATAGTACAAAAAAAAAGGCACACCATTAATCAATAATAAGCTGCAAGCTTAAAACTACTTCCAGTAAGTGGTAACTTATTATTTTATTTTTTTTTGCAGAGAAAAACTTATTGTCAATGTAGGTGAACCCACCTCACATCCAATGAACAGGAATAAAAGTAAGCAGAAAATATGTCCAAGATAACTCTGGAATTAACATATGAAACATCATAGACAATTATGAGCTACATTCACCAGTCCTCGGGGAGTCATCAGAGTTCCAGATATAAAATTTTACAACAGATTTGATTAGTCATCTGGGCTGCATACAAAACAATAGCAGCTTCATATCTGCTCCAAGATGTGCTCAGCGCCAGAAACTTTGAAGTCGGACGGATTTTCCTCTACATTAAGAACCTTAACTTTCCCATCAACCACAAATGCAGACCATCTGCATCACAAAAGCAGCAGCATCTTAAAAGCTTGACAAACTATAGTGTAGTACCCAAAACAATTCGTTGGGGCCACACCAATCCATGTAGAGAGGGCCTTTTGCATGGGTCCGAGGTTTGCCTAATATGAGTGGGTACACAAAGTGACCCTAGCTTGAAGGAGTTCCCGTCATTAAATAAAAAATAAAAAAAAAATTCTTGCCTAGCTTGAATTATATTTAGTGACTAACAAGAAAAATTCAATTTTTTACATGTTATGGAACCTCAAGATGGTCCATGGATTGAACTAGGTCTAAGCCTACAGAAACCAGCTAGAATGTCACCTTAGATCTCTAAGTCCACTCAATTCCAATAGGCAACAGCAAAATAATGATACAATGGTTATACCTATGAGAGCGAGGTCCAAGCAAAGCAGCAGATAGATCTTTCTCTAATCCCAAGCTCTTGTGGAAGCTTCCATCAAAGTCCCCATAAAATTCAATCTATAAAATCAAACATTAAGAAAACAAGTGATGTTGCTTTAAGGCCATATCAGCACAGTTAGTTATTATTGCATCAAATGAAAAAGTAAACCACAATATCACCATCTTAACAAAGTAGCAGGAACTGTAATATTCTATAAGAGTAATGCTATATACCACACCACTATCTCACTATGCTAACATGACACTCCTAATCCACCCTTAGATTAGCATTGTTAAAAGAAAAAAAAAAATCAAAAGTGGATTGACAGTGCCACGCGAGCAGACTCGGATAGTGGTATGGTATATAGCATTACTCATTCTATAAACAATATTGCTTACCACAGTATGTGAAAAAAAAAACTCAAAATTCAGGTGTTCTCCTAGCCAGTTAACCTCAGGCCATATTAGTAAGGTGATAGCACTGCTTTGCACAAGGAGAGGAGAATACATTAACTACAATTAGAAATAAGCTTGGAGAATTGATGGTTCATAAGTCATGTGTTCCCCGAAGCCAAGGTATGCCTTGCAAATAGCATATTAACAATGACATCAATTGATCATCCCCACCTCAAAAAAAGTATTGAATAAGAAAGCTGGAGATTAAGAACTTAACCACATAAAGCCATTCAAACTCAAGTATTAAAAGAAAGAACAACAAGAAGGAAGAGAGTAGAAAAATATAAAAACACCTAACAGAAACAAGCAAGGGGACTTCAAGGTAAACTTACAGCATCTTTTACTTGAAGTTTCTCTGCCCAGGCATTCAAGACATATGGATCATTAACAGCGACACAAATTACAGAATCAACCTTTTGAGCCCTAAATTTATCAATGCTATTCTTGTAACTAGGCACATGCTGCTGTGAACAAACTCCTGTGTATGCACCCTGTAATATAATAAATGCAAAATTAGCAACTCCTGCCTCCCAAGAATAGCAATGATGTGGGTTCATCTCTATCTTAGACATAAAATAATAAGAATAAAATAATTTTTCACACAATTCCATTTCATCAAAATCCAAAATTAGCAACTCCTGCCTCCCAAGAACTTTTCAGACTCCAAGGAACAAGTAGTTGGTTATTTCACAAAAAAACCTAAGTAGTCATTGCACGAGCCAGTACAAATAAGTGTTGAAAAGAAAACAAAGAATAAACTTAATCAAGAGACTACCTTTGGTTTACCATTGTATGAAGTTTAAAGCCTCAGTTACTCGGTATAATAGCATTACTTATGATGATTGAGAAATAAATGTTGATCACTTCACCCTTTACAAATGACTTCGGCTATTTTTTGTTGGACAAATTTGCAGAGGTTCAAAGTTTAAGGCAATGAAGTAGTGAGAATACATAAATGAGTCCATTAAAATTTTTGATTCTAATGACTAATTGTTATATTGAAATTAATCCCGGACCATGAGGCTTCTGTTCTCATCAAATAATAACAGAAATTCCTAACAAATATAACAAATTCCAAGAATGATCAAACCATATATGACCCCCCATATGTTACACTTCAGATTTTGCAAATAAATTCCTGCAGTCCTCATGATCAAGTGTTCAAGAAATCAAGCACACCAGTTCCAACAAGACAAAGAAATTCGACCCATCAAGCTACACATATCTTTTACAGCAATAAATATCCTTTTATACTAATATCAGAATGTACCTAAACCAACTACTAACAAAAATGGCTTAATGGGTATTGAGCCAAAAACAAGCCAAAGGAGGAATACCCAAATGGACAAATATCATGTAAATATAAAGAATAACTTACAGGGAGCCCAAAGATGATCACTCTCTTGTCCTGAAATTCATATAAGAAAAAAAAAAAAAAGTACTTGAAATTACCAACAAAAAAAAAAAAAGGTCACTATTAGTTCTGCATAGTTGAAAGGAAATGAAAAATGGAAATTCACGAACAAACCCTGAAAATGTCTTTGAGAGGAGTAGTGGCGAACTTAGAGGACACGCCCTCATCCCAGCTCCGAGCCTTCTGAAGAGAAACATTCGGCGCGGCCACGACTATGTCAGTCCCCGCTTCCACCTTCGCCGCGAAGGCCCTGAACGGCGCCGCTGCGAATCGGAGACCTCCGCTCGCCATTGGCTTCACGGCGGAGCAGGTTGTTCGCCTCAGAATTGTGGACGCCATGGGATTGGATTTGGGCTGAACTCGGTTTGTTCTCACACTCAAACTTGACGGTCGCTTCGCTCTGGGTTTTGTTTGGTTCGGTTGAAGACGCTACAAATGTGAGGGTCGTGATGAATTTTTTTTTTATTTTTTTAATTCAATTCAAGGATGGAAAAGGGAAGATTACAATATAATAAATAAAAATAAGGGCTCAATACAAAAATGAAATAAACATAAAAATAAGGGTTAAATATCTTTGACTATGGCTTAACAATTTTTTTTTTTTTACTTAAGTTTCACTTTATATTGTAGATGGTATTTTGTTTATAGCTAAAAATGAAAATAGTACATTCATCCAACAACTTTCGTTCATAAATTAACAAAAATCCACATTAATACTCTTCAAAAAAAAAAAAAAAGCTAATAGAAGTCCCTACATCTAATTAAAGATTAAAAAATATTAAAAATTAAAAAGTTAGAAATATTTTTAAAAATAAAATAAACTAAAAGAAAAAAAATTGAAAAAAAAAAAGAAAGAGAGTTGGCTCATGGCCGATTTGGGGTGGCTGCCACCTCCTATCTTTTTTTTTAAATAATATAATAATAATTAATTTTTAAGTTTTTAATTTAATATATTTATATTTTTATTAAGACTTCTTTTTTTTTTTTTTCTCATATTACAACTAGGAATGGGGAGGGGACGAATTCTAATGGATGGGGCAGCCCAACAATAGACCCCGATCCAACCAGCTCAATATAAGTGAAAAGAAAATAAAAGGGAATGTGTCAATAAATTGACATGGCCCTATGTCTTGGAATAAAATCCAAGGAAGGTCGCCACTTAAGGCGATATTACCACTGCAAGTCCCCACCGGAGTGAGGGCCACAGTAGCACAACGAGCACCACTGAGTAAGGACATAACAGAGTTACCTGAGGAGAGCACCAACAAAAAACACCACAATACAAAAGTCTCTACCAAAAGATCAAACCAACTAAGGGCTTGGAGACGATGACCTAAACAACACAAAGAAAACAGAAAAAATACACTGTAAAAACAACAAAAAACGACAAACAGCTGCATCGGCCGAAGAGGGTGGTGGAGCCGCAAGCCGGAGAAGCCACAGGCCGGAGAAGGGGAACCACGCGCAGGCGCATGGAGTTCACTCGCAGGAGAGTGAGATCCACGCGCCGGCGAGTGGGGGCCATGCACCAGCGCGTGATGACCAGATGGCGGCGCTGAAGGGAGCAGCGGGGCACGGAGAGGTCCAGGAGCACGGAGGGGAGGCGCGTCTGAGAGTGGAGCGGACGGAAGTTAACAGATCTAGCTTTGAAAATGTCGGATCTGTGAACCTCTACAGATCCAACAAATAGCCGGCAAGAGCAAACGGAGAAGGGCCGAAGAGCTGCGTCGTGAGGGACAACAGGAGAACCAGAGAGAAAAACAAGAAAACACAACGAGAAACTGAAGAAAAAAAGGAAAGGGAGGGAGGAGTATGGAGTCGGCCTCCATAGCTCCTCCCTCAGAAAAGCTCACGAAGGAGCAAAGAGATCTCACCAGAGCAGGAGACGGCAAAGGAAGACTAAGCTTCTAGAGCTTCTCTCTCTTCAAACAAGAGAGAGAAGTATTGATTTTTTTTTTTTTTTTAAGACTTAAGAATGACATATGTCATCATTTCATTAGTGCTAACATGATACACTAATGAATTCATCAAGTGTTTTGACGAAATTTAACTACATGAACTAAATTGTTCTTTTAGCCTATCCCGATAACCTCTAAATTATTTTTTATATCGCAAGGAATGATTTATAATTTAAGTCATTCATATGTACTAATTTTGTATTTATCCCAATTAGTTTTAAAACGAAACTAGTGAAGTGAACAACGCAAAAAACAAAAAAAACTAGCAATTAAAATGCAATTTTAAAAATTCAATGAGGAAATTAAAATCACGCAAAATTCCTGTGATGATAAAATTTCCCTCTCTAGGGTTGGGAACTTTGTCCTCTTTTCCTCATATTCACAGAGTAGCTAACTTAAACACATTTACAACTCTCTAAAGTCTAAAGATTGCATCTATCTTTTTTTATTTCCCCTTTTGGGTTCTTTGGCAAGTGTAAGACTAGATTCTGAAGCAGCATCAGCAAGCATACTACTACATGATCAATTGTGAATATAAGCCTTGAATATCCGGCTCACTCACCATAGGGCCCAAGCTTAAAGCCAATTTAATATAAAAGATCTACTAAAACAGCTCATTACATGGCAATAATTAGTTGGCTCTTAGCCTGTCATGTGATAGGCATCCGAAAAGCAGATTCAGCAAGCTTCTTATTTTATAAAGACAGTTTTTCTAAAAAAACTCAGACATATATTTTCTCTCTCTCAAAAACTCTATATTCTGTCTTTCTGTTTCAGACAGAAGACTAATTAGTCTAACTTAACCATGGAAGTGTCTTTAATGTCCCGAAGGACTGACGAATTTCAATAACTTCTTTTTCTGTTTTGCAAAAGCTCCATAAACTGTTCCAAGTGATACATAACAACATTGTTCCGGATATACATGTGATCTTGAAGAAGATTTCCACATCCATCAATCAACATCTCACTGCTTGAAGATCCTCACAGTTTGGCCTCTCTTTTTGGCAAGCTCCTCCACCTAGTTCTCATAAACTAAATTTGATACATAACAACATTGTTCCGGATATACATGTGATCTTGAAGAAGATTTCCACATCCATCAATCAACATCTCACTGCTTGAAGATCCTCACAGTTTGGCCTCTCTTTTTGGCAAGCTCCTCCACCTAGTTCTCATAAACTAAATTTGATGCTGCTATTAGATCTTCTTTAGTGGCAGCAGCGGTTCTCAACAATTCCCATGGAGAAATTGTTTCGGCTTTCACCAAAAAAATTCTCTCTAGCGAAGCCAATCCAGGAGAAGCAATAGCGGCTAATCTGGCGGTGTATTTGCCTTAAATGAAGGTTGCAGTAGTGTGTTTCTAGAAGGTGATTCATTGCTCATCATCCTAGCTATAAATCAGATTCAGCTCATTTTCAAGGGAAACTTCTTCAGTAGATCCAAGACTGAACCACTACAAAAGTTTGAAGGGGCGTTCACTTTCTTGAGCACTGTCTAGCCAAGTGAGCCGCTTCAAATTTCTTGTTTGGAAGCATTCTCAATACTGCTGCCATTTTTAATTCGATCAGGGTCTCACCAAGTAAGCCGCTTCAAATTTCTTGTTTGAAAGCATTCTCAATACTGTTGCTATTTTTAATTTGATTAGAATCACTAATGAGAAGGACCTCATATAACCCTTCCCCTTTACGTTATAAATGCTCAAAAAAAAAAAAAAAAGCTATTTGCGAGGATGAAGTTTTAACAGATTCCATGTTTATGTGTTTGTGAATACTTGAAAATAATGTTCAAAACCAGAACTCCATATTCCTGACGAACCTGGTTCTAAACCATGGCAAATGGCACCATCCAAGGCATTTCCTAATCCCGCTTACACGTACGTACTATTTCTAGAAGTATTTTTACTTCTTGCATTAGTTTTTTTTTTTTTTCTTCACTTGAGGCAGGTTCCCTAATAAACACCGAAACCAGAATAGGAATGCCTTGCAGTCAAGTCTAAATTATTCACTTACTTTTACCACATCAGTAGCCCAAATTTTATCGAACATGTAAGGTTGGAAACAGTTAATACAGCAAAGCAGAAAGGTTGCAGAAAGCAAAGGCAGATGGGAGATAATAACATGTTGTCCACTTAACTTTTATCAGTGAAGAAAGTAAAACAATGTTGGCCAGGACAATATCTGGTCCAATTAAGGTTTCCACTTTGCACGTATAGGCAGGCAATGCCGGACGAAAACCAGCCAGTGGATTGGTTTTATCACACACTACGTCGCTTGCATCACCTGCCTCTTGTTGAAGGGCCCAGTACCAGATTCGACAGCTCTAATATCCACTCTGCAAATAAAGACATAAAAAGAAGATTTCGGTTAGCTACTTCACATACAATATCTATCTATTGGTTAGCCTGAAATTCCATTGCTTTTTCCGCCTTTGTTTCTCTGAGATTAATGTTGTTGACGAAATTTAAAGCAGCTTATGTTTTCTGATTCTACGTTAAAAAAAATTAATTTTTTCAAGGATTGAGTAATCAGAGCAACGTCTAAAGGCAATATTAAGAACCTGTGCATGAGGAATCTCTGGCTGTCCTGGTATTGCACCAGAGATACTGGTTGCATCTGGGCTTAAATCATCTACAATTAGCCGACTATTTTTGTCGAGAGATTGAGCATCAACATTATCCTCCACACCCTTCCCTTTGAAGCATAAGTTTGAAGGGCCCTCAGTATAACTGGAAACAGGAACAGAGGATCCAGTTCGCTTTGAAGTGAGATCTAGGCGTTCAATCATCCGTGCGACACCAGCAATTCCTTCAGTCATCTCACGCTGAACTCCTTTGCTTAGCTCTTTTACTGAGTTATTACGAGCAAGTAGCTTCTCCTTAAAGCCCTGGGTACCCTTTGAGATTGATTCCTTATACCTGTTGCAACACATCGACAAACCTCAGTATGAAAGTGACAAAACGAGGAAACATCAATTTCGACAAGAACCAAAAGGCACCATATACCTGGCTGAAGCAGCAGACAATTTAGATTTGAGTGTTTCTGAAAAGGAGAATATCTCAGATGTGCTTGCCCTTCTTGGAGTATCAGGTGGTGGCTGGCTATGAATAAGTCTGGATGATGACACAAATAATCATATGATACAGAGAGAAGTACTGAAAAAAAAAAAAAAAAAAAAAAAAAACTAACGAGAAGGATGCGAGATATTTTTATGTAGTTCTGTTAAAGAAAAACTAGTATGGATGCCAAGGAAAAAAATATTACAGGTCTGTTGACTACTTCTTTTACGACAGAATATGAGAGTGCGTTACTCAGATCATTAATGTTTGTGTTCTTAACTGCCTGAGACATTCAACCTCATGTTCTAACTTTTAACTGTAAATCTAATATAAACAAAAAATTACCATTGAGAAATAAAATCGATGATGCCACAAGAACAAGGCTAATAAAAATGAAAGCATGGAATGGTCCGTTATAGTTGAGTGCATACCTGGGTCTAAAAGGGATATCTCTGTTGACAGTAGTACTGGAGACCAAATTAACATCCACAGGTGACCGAGGCTGAATGTCAATAGTAGAAGGTATGCCAGATAGTGAATCACCCCCATGTGATACATAACTTAAATTTTGAAAATTTTCGGGTGAAGTTGCATATGTTTGCTGTGAAGTGTTTTCAGGAGATGTTGAAAGAAGAATTTGGGAAGGACCAATCCCAGAGGAACTCTGCCTTTCCCTTCTACGAACATAACAAGCTCTGCTAGTAGCAGCAGCCAGATGCTGCATAATACGCTCATGAAAATCAGAGTCGTCCAAGTAAGATGCATCCTGGAAGTTTCAGTTTCACTTCTTATCAACAAGCATTCCTTTCTCACTAAGCCAACCATTAAGCATAAAGATTCTTGGTCATGGAGATTCATAATAAAGTAAATCACTCACATGCTCAACATTGAATCTTTCACAGAAATGATGCAGTGATGCGGGAGCCGCAGAAGAAATGTTCCTTGACCTTGAGCGTCTTTCAATAGCCACTGCAGCTAGAAGCCCTTGGCTACAAAGCAGAACTAATCAGTGATATTCAAAAGAGAGAGGAGGAGGGCAGAGATCTATTCACAATGAATTATATACCTGGCAGGGTCCTTTAAGACAACAAACTGGCAACATATAGGGCACTCTTCACTTCTTTGAGACCTAAAAGAATAAATGAGTTCAATTAAAAATGAACTCATGGAATTTGTGTGTTTTTTTTTCTTTTTGCTTTTTTTTTTTGGGGGGGGAAGGCGCGCATAAATACTGTACTTTTGCCTAAGAAAATAAACATAACAAATATTAAGTATTAGATTACCATTCAAGTATACAGTGAAGGTGATATTCATGTTTGCAACCGGTAATCTGAAACAGGAAACCAGGTCCGAGGTCTTAAAATTCAAGTTAAGAGTTGAACCCAAGTGTAACTATCTCTAAGCTGCAAGTTTTTGGAAAAAGCATGTATCTTTCGCTTCATGAGATGAGTATATATTATATTTTGCATCATTCTTCCATACACACTCTTTTTTAAACAAATAACATATTTGGTCACATGGTACAATTTAACATCATGACTGGACAAGTAACCAAACAGAGCAAGTAGGACAATACCTAATTGATGCAAGAATAATTTTCAATTGTTTGTATTCAATATCCCAAATCCTCTTATCTCCAGTGAAATATATGTCTTGGAAACATAACTTTTCGATTAAACATTCCCATCAGTTTATTTTAGTGAAAAGTAACACCACAAAAAGCAGTTATTACCCCCCCCCCCCCCCCCCCAAAAAAAGTACCTCAATTTAAAGGGATCCATTCTCCTGATCCTGATAACTGGAAAACAAATTCCCAGATTTCACAATGATATACCAATTCGTATTAAACAAAGGTCACATAAATTTTCAACGACCTATAGATTCATGGGTACCATTTTCGATCCTTCAAATTACAACAAACATAACCAATTCAGAAAGCAAAAACCAGCAACCCGAAATCAGAGGATTGATCTGAATAACATATCCCACTTATCACATAATTTTAAAACCAAACATTGATCATCATGACCAAGTTGCGTTCAAAAGCCCAAAACCCACTACAAAAGGAAAAGAACATCAAACCAATATAAATAATATCTCCAATATTTAATAGCCCATTTCCAAGTCACTTAAATTTGAGTAATTTTTCCTCCTTCCTTTTCCATTATAAGAAGGGGCAATTCCATTCATAAAGGATGACTAAGTTTAACATATTGAAACCACTTTTCTCTCCCCTATAACAATTAACAAACAAACAAACAAACAAAAACACTATGATTTTCAGTGTCAGAAACACAAAACCATGATCTCCTAGAAATACAAAAACAGGCTAATGATATAAAAAGATAGTGAATATGATGATAACGGTAATAATGGTAAAGTGATGATCGTACAGTGGCAGGGTCAGTGGTTGTGAAGGGCTCGAGGCATATACTGCAGGCGTCTTCGAAAGCGTCCTCAGGAGCTCCAGAGGAAGAAGATGCAGTTGACACCACTGGTTTATCCAGAAAAGAAGAAGAAGAAGAAGAGAAAGTGATGTTTGCCATTGTGGGTATGCGTGGCTGAGTGAATAGAATGGATGATAAAGCTTGAAACTTTTATGGAGAGGAGGAACGAGAAGTTGAAGAAGAAAAGAACCCCAGAAAGAAAAGTATTTTAGAGAGAAAGTAAATGGTCAAAGAAAAGAATTGTGGCGAGAAGAGGGAAAAGGCAGAAAACGCAGGGAAAATTCCGAGTCAGACGGTTTGGGTCTTTGAGAGAATCGATCTCGTTTTTTTTTTTTTTAAGTGATCGATCTCATTGTTTTATTGTTAATTAACTTAATTAATTAATTTCTTTGCTTACTTTAATCTGGTTTGAATTTTCTTCGATGTCCCTGGGATTTAGTTACATGTGTGTAAAGATTTTGTTTTTTTTTAAAGACCCGTGTAAAGATGTGACACAAGTAAAGCGAATGAAAATAATTATTTTTTATAGAATAATAGGTTATATAAAATTATAAGAGTAATATTATATAATACACCACTACTTTATTATTATTATTATGGTATTGCCAATTTTTCATTACTTTTTTTTACTGTATATCAAATTACTGTTTTACAGCTATAAAACAGTAATAAAATAATGATATGGTATATAATATTTCTAATTATATAATATATAGAGTAACGTTACATTTATAATTAATTAAAAACTTTTTTATAACTCGTTGGCGCATATAATGTGATTAAAAAATGCTAATTTTTTTTTTAATGTTTTCATCTACATAAAAATAAATAAATAAAAACAAAAAACAAAAACAAAAAGCATTGAAAATACCAAATTAAAAAGGAATAAATTTTTTTTTTTTTTTCTTTTCTTGTTTTAGGTTTCACATAGCTCAAACTTTGTTACAAATATCTCATTACCGAACATGTTTATGATGGAATATATGATAATTTCAATTGCTTTAGCATTTACTTAAGGAAGATTAATGTTTGAAATTGATGAGAATTCTATAACTACCATAATATGTATGTTAATAATTAAAGAATCTCATTATTTCAGGTATACATTATTTGACAAATTTTTAAATGCTATAGCCTTATAAAAACCCAATAACGGAGAATACTAAAGTTTTTATATCAATTAAAAGGCAATTTTTTGTATTCAAACAAATTTAACAAATGACATGTGGCTGTTAGAACATTTTTATTTGGCTCCTTATATTTACTCATTATTTTGAGAATAAAACCATTTTTTTCTACTTTTTAATTATTTATTTTTTCTAATCACGTACATTTGACTTCTTAAATTAGAGATATACTTTCATTTTTTTTATTTAAATATAATATTTTAAGAAAAGGGCAAGAGAAAAAAAAATTGGAAAAGTCAAAAAGTTTGAGATAGAAATTAATATTTTATTAGTTTAAAGAGTAATAGAGAGTGAAATAGCTCTCTACTAGTAAAGTGTCATTTCATGCTCTCTACTTTTTTATTCAAAATAAAAAGCGAATAAAAATAATAAAATGGTCTAAAATAAATTTTGACTCTATAAAATAAGAAAATTCTTACTTTGAAGAATTTGATGAAAATGCTCCAAACAAGTGAGCTCTGCAATCACTTTTTCTCATGCTACGTAAAATTTTGTGAAATTTAGGTGGACTAATAACAAAAGGTCCTTATCCAATTTCACCAAAAAAAAAAAAAAATTCTATAATTAATTATGATTTCCACATCTTAATTATCTTCAACATTGCCATTAAATTAGGAGATAGATACATATACAAAATTGTTTTTCTAAATGCGCTCTCCAAGACTCCAACCTTAAATCAGGTTTCATTTGACTATTGGATGTTAGGTGGAAAGTTGACATTAACCCCACCCCCACGCTAGGATGATAAGTGATAGATACCCTTCAAGGAAGCAATGTTAGGTCCCACTCGTAATTAAATAATATAAAAAAAAAAAATTCAAAACCTAGAGACATTCTAGGAATACAGTGAAATGTAAGGAAGATGATTCTTTCAACTTAAGGTGAATTAGAGAGAAAGTATTTAATGGTCTAAATTTTTATTTTGTTGTGTTCAATGAAGCAATGTTAGGTCCCACTCGTAAATAAATAATATAAAAAAAATATTCAAAACGTAGAGCCATTGAAGAGGATTCTCCTTCAAGTGAATTGGAGAAAAATTATTTTATGGTCTAGAATTTTATCTTATTTAATTATTTATATATGTATATAGTATTACATTATTTCAAACTTTTAAATGATGTGATAATATGATGGAATTAGACTCATTCTATTGAGTTATTAGCTCCTCCAGGAGAAACCAATCTATTCAATTGGCAAGCTAAAAAACATTATGTGATGTTGATACAAGTAACCTGCCTACTACAAGGTGAGGGGGTTGGAGACCCAAAAACACCCTAAAAACGGTTATTACATTGCATGAAATTAAGACAATAAACCGAGAAACAAATTTCCTATAATTAATTTATTGACCAAAAGGCCGAGAAAAGAGCCGTCTTGAAGGCGCTATATGATGTTGTCCGATGATTGGACAGCTTCAGAAAAGGGTGCACCATGACTTCAAATTTGTTGATTTTTCTAATTAATAGAGGCGCCTACAGATGGTGAGGCCATCGCCAATTGAAATGAGGGATGATTCGATACGGGGATCAGTTGCTAGAAAGCTGTTCAGCTCTACAAAATATTTTCTACCTTCTCTTATGCGTTCGTCCATCCCACTGTACTCAGGGACTGCCACTGACCCAAACCACAAGGTGTTATCATATGCAATTATTCCACCAATCTTAACCAGTTTCAAAAGTAGCTCGTGATATTTCATGTAGTCTTCCTTGTTGGCATCCACAAATGCAAAATCAAAGGCTCCTTCTTTGCCCTGCATTCAAAATCAAGCTCCAATGAGTGCACCATACATTTGATTGTTGATTATTTATTGACCCTAGATCCGTTTTTTGCCTTTTGATGGCTCACAATTTTTGGCCTTTGTGGTATTGTTTAAAGACTCAGGCTCATTTAAGGCCCATAGTTGACCTCATTTCAGCCATTTATTGGCTTTCTTTTTGGCATTTTGCGGTATTATTTAAAACTCAGGCTCATTTAAGACTTATAGTTTGTCTTATTTCAACTATTTGTTAGCTCTCATTTTGGCCCTATTTTGAAGATTCTTGATCTATTGTTATTAAAGGCCCAACTTTAGTTATCGCCGCCGGTTGCCATCAACTTTTCGACCTCCGCCACTGCTTGCCATCTCCAAGGAAAAAAAATAAAAAAAACCTTATTTTCAAACTCAAGTTTTCAAAATCTTTTACCATGAGTTTGAATAAGGATGTTAAAATATATTAGGATATTTGATTTAGAAATTTGTTGTAATTGATTATTATCTCCTATAATCATATTTAATGGTAATCAAATCTAATTGATTTGCTTGTAATCATATTTGATGGTAATCAAATTACCATACTTATCTACCCCAATTCTCTTCTACATGTATTATAAAAATATCAAGTGAATAACAATATACTGTAGCAATTTAGGCTATATACTGTGAACATAGATCATAGACCGAACCACATAAATCTCTCGTCTCAAATTTCTATCTATTTCTTTATTTATTAATTTTTCTATTTCATATTTATTTATTCACAGTGAAAATATATCCTCTCCATTTTACTGATTCGTGCCGAAGTGCATGTTAAAAATGCCATTGCATCATGCATTATGCTAGAAGCTTACGTTGGCAATTAGATCATTTAGAACAGAGGAGGCATCCGAGTCGTTGAAGTTAATCTTTTGCTCCACTCCAGCCTTCTGAATAAATGGCAAATCAACCCCTTCATATGCTTCCCTGTTTGGATCAACGGCTATTATCTGCAAAAATGAAAGCCTTAATATGCTAATATAATGTATTTATATATATATAATACTATAATATACTATTATCTATATAATATACTACATTATATAATACTATATATATATATATAGTACTATGATATATATACATAGTATAGAGGATATGCAGAAGGAACAAAAGAAGAGAATTAACTACATACCTTGCCATCAGCTGGTAGTGCAGAGGCAGTACAAAAGAAGAGAGTAACCAGTAATACTCCAATCTCTATTGTTTTCTTCGCGTTCATGATTTTTAGAAGCATTGAGAGGAGTATACCTTCATCTACGGGCACATTCATCACGCTCCTGCATGCCGCATGCATATGAACACAATATTTCTAAAGTAATTACTATAGTAAAGACGCATTAGCAAATATAAATTAATGATTAATTAATTTGAATGTTCACGCTAAAACGTACAACCGTAAACAGTGCGTGGAAAGAATATAATAGATATGAACCGACGTACCAAAATGGATATTTCTTGACCGAGGCCTCTCTGAGTTCCTTCAATTGCTCGTGCTCTCTGGGGTATGCACATGTTTCTAAAATGTACTGCAACATATGAAGGGTAGTATCATTTTTAGTGGAATTCCAGCCATAATGACATACAGAAGGAAGAAGATAAAAACCCTAGAGATCAAAGTCCCAGTTCTAGGATAGGAGAAAATGATTGAGGTACTACAACTTTTATTATAATTTTCATACAAATTAATGTAATGGTCTATATAATTGGTGTAATAATTAAGAGTATATATATGGTTGATCACAAGTCAACCACTAATTAATTAAATTGACAAGTCGATCATATTTTTTTGTTTAATCATTTCATCAATTATGTATTTTAGCTAAGGTTAGTTTGTTAAAAAAAAAAAAATATAGTACCCCTAGCAACACTCTCTAAGATATGGTGAAGGAGATCTTATGGATTGCCATGTCATATTTTTGGATGCCCTTAAAAAATGAAACAAAAACAAAATATTTGGACTATATCAAGGAGATCTATTAGACGTCTCAAATCAAAGTTTAGTGCTAGCTCCTAAATGGCTGTTTGGAATATTTGTCAAACTAGATGGGTACGCGATCGGAAACAAACCAATATAATTCTCACAATTTCTTTTCATGACTCATTTACAAACTTCAATACTCAAGTATATTAGAATATAACTAAATAATTAAACTTAATTATTCATTTTCATCTGCTTAAACTTTTGAAATAAATAATAATTTAATGTGGTATTATAGTAGAGATTCTAAGTTAGAACCTTGTATCCGTTCGTGAGAAAAAAGAAAAAAAATTCATGCCGTGGATTTTCAAAGAATAGTTATAAGAAACCAACAAAAGCAAATTTTCTTTTACATTCGAGGAAATGGGTTAGGCGGGAACTGTTTCTCTCAGGAAATTCATATTTAAAGTTGTGGTCTTCGATCGGTCTGAATGACAACAAAAATGAAAATTTGAGTAGCTTTTGTTTGAAGTTGGTTTAGTTTATTACAATTTAAAGACGATCACGAGGAAACTAACCTGTTGAAGGGCTCGGCTACTGAGGATGGTCTTCGATAATTCGGTTCCCATTGCTGATTGCTGAAAAAGTTTTCCCAGGTAGCGCCTCGATCTATAAAAGAGAAGAATAAGAACGGATATGAGACTCTCTACGTTTTTTGGCAATTTTATATGACTTATTTAGTTATTTATAATCAAGACTTATAGGCCCGAGTATAGGCCATCATTTTTTTATTTTCAAAACGACTCTTATGATTCCCTGCACACCGGACTCACAGTCTCAGACCTTACATTTATGCTTTGCTTGATAAAACGTGTGATGTGAATAATGCTCAAAACTATATATTTTTTATCTTATAATAATTTTATAACGTTGTCATAATATTCTCGACTAGAACTTTTGAATTAGTCCTTGTTAAAAAAAAAAAAAGAAAAAAAAAATCAATGGTCAGTTAGGATTGACACATCATCAATGTGAAATAGATATTTTTATTTTAAGATTACTCTAGAAATGCTATATACTATACCACTATTTCATTATATTGAAGTGACAATGCTAATCCACCATCGATTTTTTTTCTTCTTTATCTAAGGGTAGATTAACAGTATCATGTCAATATGATGGGATAGTGGTGTTGTATATAACATTACTTTTACTCTAAAGTTAGAAACATTTATTTAAAGAATAATGTTAAAAACTACATTTTTATTCCATAATTATTTCATCTTGTTGTTTGTTGATGTGGTACAGTAGTCTCAATCAGTTATTGACAACAACAAAAAAAAAAAGGGCTAAGTGACACAAACACGGAACGATGATAGGATAATGGTGAGATAAAAGTTTAGTTTTTACATTAAATGGTGAGTTTGACAAAATATTAATCTCACAAATAGTTGTTAGGTAAACAAATTAGTAGATATTGATAAACCAACCAAATCCAATCTAAATCCAAATAGCTAGTTTTACCAGAATACTGAAACTTGGACAAATTGGTGGAGCCGCCTGCTTTTAGACTAAAGTCTATAAGGCTCTAGCATTGCAGAAACTTCTCATATTAGGGGATTTCCTCTTTACCTAACTCTCTCCATAGCTGTAAACGAGAATTTATGTGCTTTAAATTTCTGTTTCCATCGCTAGCTAACCCATGGGTAGCACCCGTGACGGAACTTTTAATAGACCAAGGAACTTTAAGCAGGAAGATGGAAGGAAACTGCAAGGTGGGCCGAATTCATAACTGCAAATAAAACGTGGGGATAGGAGGTAGAATAGGTTGTTCCTTAAGTGAGGTAGGTAACGTTGGTTGTTCTTTCGAGTATAGGTTTGGTATACACAATGCTTACGTGAATTGAGAATTCAGCTGTTATTACTCGTAACTTTCTTTGTTTTTCTTTGTAATGGGAAAAAAATAATGGTCTTTCTTCTATGTGATTGAATGTTTCAGGCTTATAACACCTTCGAAACCGCAGAATTTCTCCTCCTTTTTTTTTTTTATTCTAACCCCTTCTTTCAAGCCTATGGGAAACATGATGGTGTTATTTATAACTTCAAGTGAAGTGGAGAGAGCCATTTTATGGTTAAGATTTTATTTTGTTGAATTTAATGGTGTGCATGATGCCACCAAAAACGGAACTAGAATTTTAGGTGGGGAGAAAAAACTAAAAAGAAATACTTTTTTAGGGGTAAAAAGTTAATTTTGAAGATCTTTTATAGGTATTTTAAAAATTTGTAGGGACTACGTTGAAGCTTCAGCTGGATGCCACGTTATTTTAAATTTTTATATGACATGACAAAATATTCATCATGTGGCATTATGTATACTATTAGATCTGTGAAATAAAATTTCTATTATGAAATGGAAGTAAATTCTCTCTATCCTACTTACGATCTTGATCCATTTTCTTTCAACGGTTGTTCTAAACTAGTATTAAATGCCATAAGATGGACTCTTCGGCATGGACAAGACTTGAAATAGAGAGGAGCCATTTTATAATAAGGATTTAAAGTTGTAACATTAATAGTGCAAATAATAACATATCATTTAAATTTTTAAAATGAGGTGCCAACATATTTATCACGTAATATCATTTATACTATTAGATACAATAATATTAAATAACTCCTCGTTATTTCACTTAAAAAAGGGAGAGGATCATATTCCCTTCAGCATCATGTTTAATGGCAATGCTACAATATTCATTGCTTTTTCATTTTGTATCTAGTTATTTTTTAATAGCTTTTTTTTTTTCTTGTAAATTTTGATCTGTATATATATATTATTATAGATAGGAACCTTTCAATGCTGAGCCTCCACGCCCGGACTTAATTTCCTCCTACGTGACCCGAGTGGATTTATTGTACAAGCGAAACCATGGGCCAATCCCTATCGTAGATGATATTCTCTATTAATATTTCAAACCAACTAAATTAATGTCAAATCTCTAATAAGAATTTATTGATATCTAGAACATATTCCGAAAGTCAGGTATAGAGTATCAAATATCAATATGTGGGTTGGTGGAAAAGCTTATGGAAACTATCCATGGCTGATACTATAATTATGCAGAGTATTGACTAGCAGGATCTATGTTCTCGATTCTCAATAAGAGCCAAAGACGATTTATTTATTTATTTATTGTGACGAGAGCCAAAGAAGATATTGGTTTAATCTTTAACCTTCTTTTGCTATGTCAAACGCTTGTAAAATGTAAAAGTAAAAAAAAAAATTATTTAAAGGATACTTCGCGAACCCTGATCGTAGACCACCCCCTTCATACATTCGAAAGCAGAGTACAAAAATGTGTGTGAAAATGTATAAACAATCCGTGTAATTACATTATCAAGAACTCACTTTTGCACTGTTTATGAAAGTCAGAACACCATGGCTAACCTAGGGATTCTTTTTCCACCGCAAAGAAATGCAACAAAGAATGTCACTATTCCGGTATAGAGTGAGGAGGGTGTCATCCGGTATATATAGAATGAGGAGAGAGAACAAAACATACCATAAGATAAAACAAAATGTTGTTGACTGGATTTAACCCGCCTGCAGTGGACTGTATCTAGCTTTGTTCCCTTAAGGGCTTTCACTATGCGAAGAAATGATAATGAATATACAAAGTCACAAAAGCAGGCACCCGAGATCATCTTCTCCTTCGCCACCAGTCTGGGACTTTCAACCTCCGGCTTCTATGTACAGCAAGCTTGACCTCAGGAAGCTTATGTTTTACCTGCCTCCATAGCATATTGACGGCGTCTTCTTTTTTGGGGGGGTACTGAAATTCGTAATGATGGGAGATGTTCTTAAGCCGCTTCCACATATCAATCCATCTCTCTTTTGGAAATTTCCGGAGCTGATTAACCATGTAACCAGGTTCCAGTGCCTCTTTGAAAGAGAAGAATAGAGAGAACTGGGTGTAGTCAATTTCATCCTCAAATGGGAGCTCAATTTGATCACTTACAATGACAGGAACACAGTGGCTCACGATGGCATCAAACAGGCGACAAGATGAAGGTGTGTCTCCCGCAGGATGCAAACAGAACTTTGAAGAACGCATTCCTCGTGAAGACTGGTATAATAGAAGATGCAAGAAATGAGAAAGATGGGAAAGCATGCAAGCAAACACATTTAGAATGTTGACTGGGATACTCGTATGAATGCAAAGTCAGAACTCTTGTTTTTGGGGATTCCATTCTGTTTCAGTAAAGAAAAAATTTATGATTTCAGGGCCCCTTAAATTTGGTCCTTCAACATGGTGACATATATCTTTCAATTGTTCCTCTTTCCATTCGGAACGTTTTCCATGGAATCATGGTTAGAGATATAGGCGGCAAACATTGCATGGTGTTGAATTTTCCATTTAGCAATATTCATCTAGATATTCAGTTAGAAATTACAAGAAGCAAGCTATGTATCAATAAGACAGCATCAATGGATGATTAAGAAGCAATTAAGAAACTTTTGACAAAATCACTGCATCTTCTCTCTTATGGTTAGAAACAGTATGTATCATCTACATCCTATGACCAATATATGCAAATAAAAATGTCACTTGTAGGTTATCTATTAATCCACTACATACCGCTCTTATATTTTCACTTGTGGCAACACTCCGCTCATAGTGAACATCATCATAACCAGCTAATATCTTTGCCAATTTAACACGAACAATGCCTTCCTGCAACAAAACAAGACCCAGGTAAATCAACTGTAGTTTTACATGTGAAGCTTAAGAACTGGATGTTGTTTATAATCAAACGATTCAATTTAACGCACATCTTTCCTGAATGTCCTCCCCCGAAAGAAAAGAAGTGTGGTGCGAGATTCATATGGGTCTGGAGTGTCATCATCTGTAAATGAATCCACAACATGCACGTACGGGGACACCACATCTTTGCTCAGATTTGACATGATTCTAGGGTGGCGGCCGAAATCTACAACAATCTGAATAGATGCATTCACCTGTTCTCGTAGAAATCTGAATGCATTGGGATGAGTCATAGGAATCACATGGTCTCTGCCTCCAGACCGTTGCCAGTACTTGGATTGCCGCAATAATTTCAGTAAATCAATCTGAAATCAGAAGCAACCCATACTGAACTGTAAACAAAAATACATAGGTTCAAAAAAGGTGTAGCATTTGAAAACATATTTTTGTCCCATGTAAGATTGATGTGAAAAATGAGATGACATCAGAGGCAGAACTCAGAAAACTGATCAAGTTATGTGCAAAGAATGAGCAGTATTACATAAAATAATTAATAGGTAAAATAAAATGAATTTCAACTAATACAAACCGCTAAGCCATTGGTCATAACCGCCCTCTAACTGGTGAATTATCAACAAATTGCTGAAAAACCCAGTCAACTGATCTAGGCATGGTTTTTCTCATTCAAAAAAATTTTAAAGATGTTTCTAAAACGAGACCAACGAAAGAATTGATATCATTTGCTATTGACCCTTTTTGCAACCTTGTCCATCAAAGGCCACCTATTGAACTTCCAACAAAATGAATGGTGAACAAACAGAAAGAACTTCTCTTATAAAGCAAAGCCTAGTGGATACATCATTGCAGAAACCTTTGCATGTCGAAAAAATCAAATGCATCGCTTACCAAATAAGGTGAATGGAATGTAATGTTCCATTAGCCACCGAGTCGAAACTATCCTATGCTACAACCCGTGGATTCCCAATCACAAGCAACCCCTTCAATATGTCACTTCTGTTAAATGACTCAATAAAAAAAAAAAAATCCAAACTTGCATAAAATTCTCAGTCTGTCCAGATATTTTGAAACTTGCTACTTCTTATTTCATCCAACAATAGTGTCCCTCAGAAAGTCAGCAATTCTCTTAGCATCCGAAAGATTACTCATTCTCCCACTTTTCAGATCAGTTCCTTAGCAAATCGAAGACAAAGATGTTTAAAGTTTTACAAGCTCGGCAGAGTGTTTATGTTAAAACAATCAAGCTTAATCCAATGCAAAAGAAAATAGAAACCAACCAAACAAAGCTAAGAGCCCGCTCAAAAACTAAGCAAAAGCACCCAATTCAATGCTATTAACTACAAAACCCAACGCCCATTTTTCCCAATTCTCCAAATATCAATTCACTACACACATAAACAAACACAAAAACAAAAACCACGAAGAAACCGGGTCAAGTACCTGCAATTGGCGATCAATCAGGGTCTCCGGATCCGTCATGGTGTGCCCGTGGGTGTTGAAGCTGAGCGAAGAGAAAAAAGGCACGAAGAACGTGTCGGCCATTTCCGGATCCAAAACCCTAACGGCCTCTCTCTCCTCGGCGCCACCGTCTGTTTCGTACAGAAGCGATCCCATCATCCAGTACTCCACGCTGTGCTGCCTCTTCAGGCCCCAATTCCTGGGCCACGGCGGCCAGGTACGGCCCGTCACCGGGGTCTGATCCGGGTTCCGGCGGTTCATCATGCCCACGTTGTACCGGCGCGGGAGATCGTACATGTAGACCCGGAGAGGCGGGTTGGTGGTGGCACTGAGGGACCGCGCACCCGCGGGTGATTGTATCAGAGGGAAGAAGTACGATCTGAAATCAACGGTCCCCATGAAAATAGAGTATGAGATCAGAAGGAGGACAACGAAGATCAGAGAGAATGCGGCTTTTCCGTACATTCTCGCAGGTGTTTCTGTTGTGGTGGTGTTGGGTGCTGTGGAAGTATGTCTCTAGACTCTACTAAACTTTCCGTTTTGCTTTTTTCTTTTTCTTTTTTAAGGATGATATTCTTGGGATGACAGAGAGACATGGCTATATATAATGCAACTATTTTTGTGCCATTCATTCTTAACGCATGTTCAGATATTTAGATGCAATTAAATATAAAATATAAGAGAATAATTAATGGAACTTTGGGAAAAGAAAAAAAAACAAGAGAAAATTATTAACATAATAGTATTGCGAATTTGCGGTGACACATAAAATCCTCGTGTGACTAGCCATTTTTTGTTTATTTTTTTAAAAAAATTACCTTTTTCAAGTTGTATTGAATTTATATTTGCAAGGTTAGTATTGGAAAAGACAAAGAATTCCTCTCAATTTGATTTGAGGAACTTCTTCTAATTTTGTCTGTTAAAATGTTATATGTCATTCTATATGTAAAAAGTATATATTTTTTAAAATTATAAGGATAAAGTTAAAAAAGCACATACATTTAATTTCAATTTTATTCTTACAATTTAAAAAAGTAAATACTTTTTATGTGTAAAATGACACATGACATTTATATAGACAGAAAATATATAAAAATGAACAACTTTGACCTATTAAAAATGAATAAAAATCTTAATAAAAATTGAAAAAGAGGGTCATTGATAGTAAATGGGTGATAATGGTAATTAGAAATCCAGTCGTTTGTGCAAAAGTGATGATGGTCAAGGTATGGGAAGGTTTTATGTTCAGTGCTACAATGAACTCAAATTGGAGGAGGATTCTCTTAATTTCATGATTCGCATTAAATTTTATAGCATTTAATAATATATACAGTGTCACTTTATTTTAAAAATTTGAATGACATGACAACACATACATTGTATCACCCCTTAAGATAATCAACTACCTAATGGTATGTTTGGGATCGATCATCCCAACAGTGTCATTGGAATGGATGGGCAATCCTCAAAAAAGTAGTCGAGCATCATTTGAGGGGACGGTCAAATCACCAACTTTGGGTGAGTCGACCACTCTCTCACCACTTGAGAATATGGTTGACCATCATAAAAATGTAGTGTGATCACCCTTCGAGAGCTCTCTCCTAAAAGTTCAAAGGGATAATGGTGGGAGGAGTGGTAGACCACCTATGAAAATGGTTGGAACGGTCGCACATCTTACTTGAGGGTGGTTAGACAACCCAAACCATACCATGAATGGTTGACCACGGTCTCATCCTCAATCATTCATTTAGGGTGATCTAACCATCTCACCAATTTTATTGAGAGTAAAACACTGGTCATTGACCAATCTTGAGGAGATGGTCTAGCCAAGCCATTTAATTACTTTCTTTTTCTGTGAATACTACATGACTTGATATGGACATTTAGTTAAATGAGTTGTCTAAATCTTTAGAATTGTAAGTGCGCTAAAATTGCAGGGACCTCAATCGGTCAATCCATAATAATAACCTTAAGAATTGCATTGTGAATATTATCAATTATAGATAATATTTTTTTCATTTTTTTTTTCTAAGAAAAGGTTTTCTTAAATAATAGAAAGTCTTTTTTTTTTTTTTGTCTTATTATCAATTATATACAAAAGACATCCTATTTAGTGAGACTTGACAGGCTTCCAGCCTTCCATAATAGAGTGTCTATTTCTCTTTTTGTCTAGTTTTAAACCCCCATGGCACCATTTGATATGTAAGAGGAAAGTAACTTGAAGCTCTTAACAATTTTGAAACGGCACGTCATTACAGGATCATCTATCGATCATCTCCATTCCTGTTCCAACCAAACGATGAAATGACACCTGAAAGTCCACAAGTAACTATATAATTGATATTAGTATTTCTTTTTTTGTTGGGCTCAATGCGTTCAACCCAGTAGTTTAACAATAGTATATATATATATATATATATATATATAATATATATATATATATATATTATATATATATATATATTATATATATATATATATCATATATATATTTTTTTAATGAAGATGATACATCCGTTCAAATATTTAAGGAAGCTTCACATTAAAACATAATACACTAATACGTAGATATACCTTAATGAAATAAAAAAATTAAATTAAAATTTAAAAACTTAAACATTTAAAAAAACTTTAAAAAAAAAATTGAAAACAAAAATATAGGAGAGGGTGGCTTGAGCCACCTCATTGGCTGGTATGCAAAGAGGAAAAGAAGGTGGCCAAGCCACCCCAAGAATCCTTGGGGGTGGCTCGGTCACCCTCAGGCTAGTTAGTATGGGGGTGCTCAAACCACTCTCACAAAGCAAAAAAAGGAAAAATAATAATAATTAGGGTTTGACTCTTAGGGGAGGTTAAACCACCCAATGTCAAACAAAGATGGCTCAACCACCATTTTGTTTTTAGGGGTGATCGAATCACCCCTATTTGTCAAAATGGAGTGGCTCGAGTCACCCTCCTATATATATATTTATATATTTTCAATTTTTTTTTATTAAACATAGTCACATGTCAGTGTTTTATCATTGACACATAAAGTTCAGTTAAATAATTGAACGAAAAATAGACGAAAGTATCATCTCCGTCTTTCGCCAAAATAGAGGTATTATTTATGATACAAAATAAAACTGAGGTGTTAAAAAAAAATTGTTAAACTACATGGGGCAAAAAACGTATTTACCTTTATTTATTTTTTGACAATATATATGAAAAAAAAAAAAGGATAATGATTCCTTATTTTTTAATGATAAGGTTTAAATGTATTTAATTTGGCTAAAAAAATTATTTCTTCATTTAACTAAAAAAAATAATTAGTTACTCACTTTTATATAGCATTTATAATCGTTCTCTATTTTAACTATTTATCATCACTATTTCATATAAATATTTATTTTTTAATTGAAAGAAAAGAATGATTATATATATAATATATATATATATATATTATATATATATATATATATATATATATATATATATATATATATTATATATATATATATATTTTATTTATTGAGCGTAATGTGGTGAGCATTATACAACTCACCTTTTTTTTTTTTGTTGTTGGTTAATGTAGCTAACTGAACTGGATAATTTTTCACCTAATTTTTTTTTTTTTTTTTTTTGTTAAAGTAGCTAACTGAACTGAATAATTTCACCTTTTGTTTTTTTTTTTTAGTATTTGGTCCAATCATGTGAATGCTCTGACTTAGACATTATTACTAAAAGATCTTTAACACTTGATTAAATTATATAAAAATAAAATATTAAAAATTTAAGAATCCTGCCGTATGAATTCAAGAAACTGGCCTAAGTGGGGTTAGGAAAAAAAGAAAAGAAAAGAAAAAGATATTAAAAAATATGCGCAAAGGCCGGCCAGTCTAGTATTAAATCCTTCAACAGCCAACCAAAGCTTGTGTAGAACACTGAACTATTTGCGTAGAAAAAAAAAACACTGAACTATTTTATATATGTCAGTATTTGGTTAACCAGGACAAACGCAACGTCGCAGGAGGCTGCATTTGTAGCTTTCTTTTCTTTATACCCATGATTCTATTCGATTACCTATTTTCCTACCGACTCCACTGACAAAATCCAGCATATTCCAAATCCACGTGAGTCACCACCCTCCCTCTCTCTTATTGTGGCTTTGTAAATCTCGACCTATTCGTGTTCAGACTTGGAGGCACCAATCGACAGCGAACGAGAATGGCGTTGAGGTTGAGTAGAGAGGACGTGCGCGGGTTCAAATTCTTGCTCGCTTTGGCGCTCATGTATGGTCTCATGGCCATGCTGGCCTACTCCGTCCTCCACATGAAGTTCGTCAAGCCGCTTGGGAACGACGCGCCTCTCGACCGGTTCTCGGAGGCGAGGGCGGTCGAGCACGTCCGCGTTTTGTCCAAAGAGATCGATGGCCGCCAAGTGAGACGAATTCTTTGGCTCCTTCGGTTTTGATTTTGAAATGAAATCGTTTTCTTTTTGGATTCTCAAACCTTAAGCTATTCTTGTTTGCTAAGAATGGTGAATGGGAAAGGCAGAGAGCTAAAACAGTTGATGCTTTGACTCTTTAATTTGTCTCAAAGTTCGGTTTTGAGATTACGAATTTCATTTTCTCAGAGCTCTTGGTTTTTTTAATAAGAAGTTTAAATTTGTTGCATGGAAAATTAAAATTTGAATATTAATGCTATTTAATTTGTTTCAAAATTCGGTTTAAGATTACGAATTTCATTTTCTTTCAATTTTTCCTAGTTTTTTTTAGCAACCAAAGAAGTGTAACTGTGAGCCACAAGATATAAGCTGTTTTCTTTTTCTTTTTTTTTTTTTTCAAAAAAATTGTTTGGTTGTTTATTAGTATTTGGTTGACAGGAAGGGCGTCCTGGCTTGATAGAAGCTGCTCATTATATCAAAGGCCAGCTGGAAATGATGAAGGACCGGGCCGGGTCCGATATTAGGTTGGTCTACTGATTTCTAAAATGTTATGAACTTATGTCATTCAATTTCTCTGTGCGTTTTGTGTTGAACGCTGCAATTTCAAGTTCGATTTGGTCGGTCTTGTTGTACTTAAGCTGGAGGATTTGGTTGTTTATTTGAGTTTTAATAGTTTGCAGTGGTGCCCCAATTGATTTATTTGCAGACTAGATATCGAGGAGACTGTTGTTAATGGCTCCTTCAGCATGATGTTCTTAGGCTACAGCATCACGCTGGCGTATAGAAACCACATGAACATTGTAATGAGGTAAGTTTATATTGTTCTGATTGAATTTGTATTGATTGTTGGAGTTTTCATTTTTTAGTACTTATTTTGAAAGTAGTATATCAATCAGCAATGAAACTACTTGGCCCCACTTCCTCTCTTGATGTAAAAGATGTTTAGATAGGGATAACCTTTTACATATAAAGAAAGCTATGCGAAGCTTCATTTTTTGATGCTATTAGGTAAACAGTAAAAGTTTAGATATTGTGGGGAGAAAATGAACCACTTGAACCCTATAAAGGAATATTGGAAAGCAAGAAAAAGAAAGGCCGGGGGAATAACTTTCCCTAGCAGCAATCTTGAAAGGTGGTTTACTGGGACAAAATGAGGAAGTTTCTGGACTAAGACTCAAATGATGTACAATTTGTTAAGTTTGAAGCTTGTAAATTGTACTGCATATAAGAGAAAATTCGTAAGTCTTTGTATCTTATGAGTAAATGAAGTATTACTTTTTTCCTTTTAAAAAAATGAAAGATCTTTCAACCCTTTTTTTTTTTTTGTACAAATGTCACTGTGGATTAACTTCAAATAAATGGCAGGATATCATCGGCTGATTCACAAGACACTGACCCCTCACTTTTACTGAATGGCCATTTTGATAGTCCGCTTGGTTCCCCAGGTGCTGGTGACTGTGGTTCATGTGTTGGTGGGTACAATGAAAATCTACACCCATTATAAATATTATAATGGCAATTATTGCTTGATTGGTTCATATATGGTGTTTACTTTTTCTTTTGTAGCATCAATGCTGGAAGTAGCAAGACTCACTGTAGACTCTGGCTGGGTCCCTCCGCGGCCTATTGTTTTTCTTTTTAATGGTGCAGAAGAGCTATTTATGTTGGTAAGACATCATGGTACTGCTTTGTCTGGAAGCAAAATTATTTTTACTCGGCTATTATTTCTCCCTGCCTTTTTTTCCCTGGCTTGAAAGTTCTATTAAGTACGCAGTTTTCCTGGTGTTCTGTTGTTTTATTTAGAATTTGCCTCTTCATGTCAGCATCATGGTTGAAAAGGATCCTTGCTATAGAGATGCAAGTAATCAATTATGTAGATGTATAAGTTGGATTTGTTTGGATTTTAATGTGCTACACCTGTTAAAATACTATTTTGTTTCTACTTCTGTTAAGGAGGACATATATTACAATTTTTTTAAAATCAACTGAAGCTGGAACTGCCTCATGCTATCCCCTGATTAACGTTCCTTTTTCTGGGGGGTGTGAGTAAATGAGTTTTAATTAGCAAACAGCAATAGGTGTCATGGGACCTCCTAAACACTTCTGCGTGAAAACAAAACCAACTTAAACTTTAGAAAGCCAACCATCACAATTTCTGCTAGCTGATCATATAGTTAATTTGCATCTGAAGATTCCTTCCTATTATTTTTATTTTTCCTGCAATTGGCTCTCTCACATACATTTAAGCTTATGAAGTGTTGTTTGTTCACATCTTCTGTTTCAGGGTTCACATGGTTTCATGAAGACACATAAATGGCGTGATACAGTTGGAGCTTTTATAAATGTGGAAGCATCTGGTACTGGAGGTCCTGGTAGGATATGATCCAATGCTGATATTATTTTCTGAGAACTTTTAGGTTGTATGCTTAATGTGGCTGTGTGCAGGAGTGCTAGTTGCTTGGCATAACTTTTCCTTTTGGTGGATAACTTAAACAGTAACCGATGACCTAGGAAAGAGAAACACCAACACCTAGGATAATTAGATTACAATGTTAGTCAAAGAAGATCAATCAAAGTTAACTGTATTAATAATAAATATTAACATGTGCTTGATTTCCATTCCTGATTACATGTTTAGTGAAATAGAGGAACGATTAATAAATTGAGAATTGTTTTCTTGTTGACAGAGGATAGGCACTTTAATTTCAACATTTCTTCCCATTCTATATTTCGTTTTTGGTGCCAGAACACACTGCTGATTATATGTTCATCAATAAACAGACTTAGTTTGCCAATCTGGACCTGGTTCTTGGCCTTCTGATGTCTATGCCCAATCAGCAGTATACCCGATGGCACATAGTGCTGCCCAGGTTTATTCTTTTATTTTTTTGGAATAACTTTCTTATGTCTTAAATTCAAATCTAGGTGGTGATTATCTCATTTTTAAGGGTTCATGAGGAGCGCTGATTATCAATTTTCATGATGATGTCAAAACAGTACAGCTTTGTCCCACTTCCTCTTCAACGATTAGTTACATGATTTTGTTTAATGAGTCAAAAAGTCTTATTAACCATATTTATAGTTTTGCAGTGAGGTTGGAGCAATGCATTATATTTACACTCTTTCTTCAACCATAATTTTATTATTTTCTTTCCTTCTTTCTGAGTGTGCGTGTGCTTTTATCCCCTCTACATTTTAATGTGCTTTGTCTGCGGTAGTCATCTGTTTAAACACAACTGATTGAATTGAGGATCTATTTGTTATATGCAGGATGTTTTTCCTGTTATTCCTGGAGATACAGATTACCGCATATTTTCCCAAGATTATGGCAACATTCCTGGGCTGGATATTATCTTTCTCCTTGGTGGTTATTTTTATCATACCTCCTATGATACAATGGAGAGACTATTGTATGCATTACATCTGCTATTTTGGTACAGATTTACTTAATTGGAATATTTATGTTATTTTGTCCTTAAACACTTCCTCTTATACATCCAAATGTCTTCAGACCTGGAAGCATCCAAGCACGTGGAGAAAATTTGTTCAGCATGATTAAAGCCTTCACCAATTCTTCTAAGCTACAAAATGCTCATGATAGAGAATCTTTTGCTGCTACTGCCAATGGATACATGGATGAACGAGCTGTTTTCTTTGATTATTTAACATGGTTCATGGTATGCTTTTAATATGTGATTTATGACCTGATTATGATGCATTAATTGTCTTAAGTGATGAATAATAATATTGCTCCTTTCTGGTTTTTTTTGGTCATGAATCTTTCAGATATTCTATTCAAGAAGAATAGCCATGGTACTTCATAGTATTCCTATTGCCATCTTCCTTACTATGCCCTTCTTTTTGTGTTTACGGCATTTTGGATCGCAATCTTGGTTTGCAATCTTTTGTGATTTTATGCGAGGTAAATGGTCATCGCTGATTTCTGTTTAAAAATCTGTGGCTGTCCTTCTATGTTCTTAATCTTATTGTAATATTTTCCTGTTAAGAGTTTTGATTCTCTACTCTATATTTAATATTTAACATTGACATCACTTGGAGATTTTGGATAACTATGTCAAATTGTTAATTTTTCAGGAATGCTGTTCCATGCTACTGGGATTATACTTGCAATTATTGTTCCGATTTTATTTTCCATCCTAAGGTTGCTGTTCTCTCGTCATGCAATGAGCTGGTGGGTTGATATATTTGTTGATAAACTTTTGTCTTGTTAATATTGTTATTAATATTAAACTGACTAGCTATTTTATTGTCCACGAGTTCTTTTTTTTTTTTTTCCTTTTAATAGGTGTAGGTTATTGAGTTTGAGATACCCCATAATACTTGATAAAACTGTATTTAGTTGTATTTAATTATATTCGATCTCTAGGAACCTCATTTCAGCCAATAAAACCTGTTGCTATCATCGGAGAAGCTCTTCCTTATACATGATTATTCCTTTCAGTTTCTATGGTTTAACTTGTGACATATTATTATAAGGAAGTCATGGCTAAATCAAGTGACCTAGTAATTAGTATGTATTATGTCAGGCTTGACCCTGCCTTTAGAGATCTAGTAGGATTCAGTTAAGCACAAAGTGATAAAGTACTTGCAAGATTCCAAATGATGTATTTAAATAATATGGGTTGTTTTTGAATTCCTAGCAATGTTATGACATTAAACTTCTAGAAACCTCTAGAAATCAAACCCCAGCTCTTTGGAGAGCCTCTAGTTCCATTTGAAGATAACCTTTTGCACTTTATCAGTGCATTTAGTTTCTTCTTGACACACTGGACTGAAATGCAGGTTTGCTCATCCATACTTGGCTTTCATGATGTTTGTCCCTGGTTCACTTGTTGGTCTGTTGATTCCAAGAATTGTTTGGAGTTGCTTTCCCCTCTCTCAAGCTGTTTCAGTTCCTAAGACATCAAGAGAGGTACACTTCTATTCAAAAAATTTCATACATTCCTCGACGCAGGCCAAGTTTATCATATTTTATTTCATAGTTTTTGGGTAAATTACACTTTCCTTCCATAAACTATCATATGTGTCACTTACCCCCATAAACTTTGACTCAGTGCAACTCAGACTCTATTTCGAAGTTTTGTTGTTAGTTTGTCTCATTCATCAAATAAGCCGTTAAGTTGGATGGAAAAGCATATGAAATGACTAAATTGCCCTTGCAAGCATGCTTATTTTATATTTTTTAGCTAATTAAAATATTCCATCTTTTAATTTTAAAAATCTATGTTGAGGTATTTGAGAATGGGTTGAAATATATATATATATATTAACATTTGAGCTTTTTTTCAAGTAATTTCATATATTTTTCCTTCAAACTTAATCATTGATTTGGATTGGGGGGGGGGGTGGGAATTGACACTAAAACTTCAAAATAGGGTCTAAGTTGCTCTGAGTTAAAGTTTTAGGGTAAAGGTCATAGTTTATGGAGAGAAAGTGTAATTACCCTATTTTTTTCTTCCATTTTTTAATCTTTCTGATTAAGTGCCTGGATGTGCCTTTTTTTTTTTTTGTAATTTGTAAATTTCATCAAACTTTGCTGTAGTGGATCTTGCTAAGATTCATCTATTTGGTTATTTCCTCCCAGTGCACAAGGTATGTAATGCCAAAGTGTCGGACATGCCATGCTGTACCCATATTTCAAATTTGACTTAAATCTATTTTGGTGGGATCATTCCCTGCTTAGAGTTTGTAGACCTATTGCAGATGCTTAATGTAGTTGTCTTAGCATTAATCTGACATGAATCTTGTAGGAACTATCTGACGAAGCTAGGTTTTGGGGAGCATTTGGGTTTTATGCAATATTAACTTTGGTATGTATTGGCTACTGTGATTAGTTTTATTAGTCCGATGTAGATATATTGCAACAGATGTCTAAAGAACTTTCATAAAAGCAGGCTTATCTTTTAGCTGGTCTGAATGGGGGCTTCTTGACTTTTTTCATTTCCGCTTCTATGCTTGCTGCATGGGCTTCCTTTTTCTTGTCAAGAAAAGCTTATGGATGCCAATCACTCAGGTATGCTTCTCAATGTTGGTCAGTTTGATTCCTTTCTTTTGCTAGTCATGTCAATTTTTTCTAGTTGTTACTTGAAAAGTCAATTATGTTATTGCTGGTTTCCAAGTGTTTATGTGTAGAAGAACTCTTACTTTATTGGGCAAATGTCTTGTTTTTGCAATTATTGCAAAGGTTATTTCTCAGATTCAAACCTGCATTTGGCAATTTGTTTAGCTTAAATGTCGAATGGGCTTTAGCCCAGCCCAAAAAGATAAATAGGTATAAATGTTGGGCTTCCCTGGGGTATTGTTTTTGGCTCATATGTTTGGGAACCTTGTACTGGAAAGGTTAGGTAGTTGGCCTCTTGGAAAAAAGATTATATACTCTAGTGGGGATGATGACACTTGCTGGATTCTCAATTGCTACAATATGTACCTAAATAATTCTTGACAAGTTTTGCCAAAATTGGTGAAATGATTGAGAAGGTCCAAAGGACTTTCTTTGTTGTTGTCAGAGTATGGGAGAAAACCTCATTGGTGGTTGAATATCTTTTGTGCGCAAGGCTTTCCATGGTTGTGAACTCATATCTCTCTGTAAACTTCATGAATCATAATTAGTTGAGTTGAATAATTTTTTGAATTGTTCATATATATATCAAAGTACTTCATGTTGCTGGTGGTAGAATTTCATATATGGTAAGATTTTTTAGTTACCGTTAAATGTAAATATCCTCTAGAACCACTCTTCATTTAAGTTCTTGCAAAGAACTGTTGCACCACGTCATGTCTTGTGTTCCATAAGGAATTAATTAGTAGCATATTGAACATTGTGAAATGATTAAATATGTTTTTGTCAGGTCAACAGTGTTTTACATTATACCTCTGATTCCATGCCTTACATACTCTGTTTACTTCGGGGGCTTTCTTGCTCAATTTTTGATTGAGAAGATGGGCATGATGGGTGCTGGTCCACCCCCTTTTGGTTAGTTTTTCTGAACTCTTGTCTTTTTCTCACTGTTGATTATTGATTAACCTCTCATTTCCAACAAACATACTACTCTTGAGACATGAGCAGTAGCAAGAATGTTTTGCTTAAAACAGAACACACTTTAGTCTTTTGATCTAGTGAAGGATGAAATTCTGGTTCATTAAGTATTTATATATATATTTTGAGTGAAGAGTTATGCATCCCTGGAATCCTGTTCACCGTATATTATTAGTTGCCAGGCTGCACTAATCAGTGAGCACTTGGTGGATGTGGCAGTTAAAGTTACTTAAATGGATGTTTCCACTTGTTTGACAAATGAATCCTACCTTAAAATTAATTTTCTTTTTATTGGGAAAAAACTCTATGAACTTGTCGAATCATGTATCTATCTTATTCACAACTTGTAGGCTCTGATTTTGTTCATGCTTATCTTATGAAAGTCGTGTATCGTTAAACTTTTTATGATATACCTTTAAGCTGTCTTATATAAGGCAGTTCAAAGTTAACAATCTAGAGACTTTATTATGCAATGTTTAACCACCCAAGTATTCATACAAAATAACTTATCAAAAAAAAAAAAGTATTCATACAAAATAATGACAATAGTAGTGGAGTTGGTAATGCTAATATCAATAACCACAATAATAATAATAATCATTATGATAATAGTAATAGTAGTAGTAGTAGTAGTAGTAGTCGTAATGATAGTAATAACTAGGTCTTTGCTTTCAGGGTATTTTCTTCCAGATATAGTAATAGCAGCAATAATTGGAGTTGCAACTGGCTGGTGTGTGGGCCCCCTTATACCTATATGTGGTCATTGGTTAGCCAGGTCATCAATTTTGCAAATTTTGCTGCATCTTAGTGTGCTTGCCCTGGCTCTGTCATCGCAATTCTTTCCATACAGCAAGGACACGCCTAAGAGGCTTGTCTTTCAGCATACATTCCTTACTGCAGGTACTGAAGCTATCAGTATTTTATATGTTGAATGAACCACAGATCTATTTGGTTCCTATTTTTAGAAACAGAAAACAGTGCAAAAGCGCTCTACCCAACAGAAACTGTTTTTAAAAAATTGTTCATGAAAACAATCTGTTTTCACAGAAAATTAAAATGGTGCTTCCTGAAACTCTTCTTTTATAATTTAAGAAAAACAAAACCATGGAAAAAATTTCAGAAAATGCTACCAAACAGGCCTGTAAATTTCAATAGGTTTTCAATATCTGACAAGTCAAATACTATAATACTTTTAAATAGAATCACACTTTTAGCCTATGATGTTTTAGTATCATATCTCTTTCTTACTAATGGTGGTCTCAGCTTACTTTATTGAAATTTGGGACTCTACTCTGCCCCCCACCCCTCCCCCAACACCCCAAAAAGAAGAAGAAAAAAAACCTCCTCTGTTGGTTATATCATCTGAAAATTTTGTTTTACTTCTGGGGTTGACAGATGGAAATCGGGTTGTGGACTCTACTTATGATCTTACTGTAGTGGATTCCAATTCTTTAGCTTTTGTTTTCAAATATGCACCTGAAGTGGCAAACGAATTGCAAATAAGTTCGGAGTTCTCTTTTGAAACTGCAGCGTTGTCTCATCGAGAGACTTGGATGGTATGTGACTATTAAAGTTTCAAGTCAATGTTTTATCAAATGTATGATTTGGATGGTCTTGTATGCCTTGGAAACCATGAATAATGCCTTTTCTGTTTCAAACTCTTAATGGCTGGTTTGTCAAATGTTCCATCATGCCAGCACAGAAGCAATGCATATACCTGCATCAAAGTCAACATTTTTTTTTTGTGAGATCTGAACAATAATAATGGTCTTATTAATATGCTGATTTCCTGAAAAAAAAAAAGAAAAAAGTAATTCTCTTTCTCTCTCTCTCTCTCTCATATACTAGATTTGTCAACCAAATGTTTTGTTGCAACAAATGGTCATGGCATTAAGCAAAAGCTGATTTTACTCCTCAATTGATACTTAAGCTGGTCTTCTGAACACATTGGTCACAACAATAAACAAAAACTACTGAACAAATATTGAGGTTTGCCATTCTTTTTAAAATATGTTACTGTGATTATATGCTCACCAAGGGATAAGTTGCATGACATGAAGTAATTGTTACGTTCAATAGACTGTCCTAAAATTATTGGTGTAATGGGTGAAATCTAAAGCTATCAAGAAGATCTCTTTCTTTTGCAGGCATTATTTCCAGTTTCTTTTTTGTTCTCAAGAATGTTGAAGTTTCCCACACAAAGTGATGATATTCTGAAGCAGTATAGATATCTCCCCCACTTGTCTATTTATAAACCACAAACACTTTCTAGAGAAGGATCTCGGAGAGTTTACTTGGAACTTTCATTAGGGTGAGTGGATTGAAATGCACGTGCTGTCCATGAAATTGATCTGCATATACATCCACAAACATTTCCATGTGCTTTGGATTTACGACTCCAAAATTGTGAGCACCTTTATGGGCTGAGACATCACTTGCTGTCCATGAAAATTGATCTGCATATACATCCACAAACATTTTCATGTGCTTTGGATTTACAACTCCAAAGTTGTGAGCACCTTATGGGATGACATGGCCATAGTTTAATATTCTAAGTCATGTATATTCATGCTTTTCATATTTTTACAATTAAATAATGTCGATTTTCTTCAAACAAAATTGTATGTTTCAAATATGGTGGACCTGTTTTCTGGAAGACGATAAGTTGCTTATCTGTTTTGCACAACATGTGGCTGTTTGTATCCCTGTAATCTTGTTTCATTCTGGTATAACTTTATACTTCTACTTTAATATGCTTGTCCACCTGCATTTGTATATTCAGTAGTGCAGAATTTATGATGTGATCTCTGATGACTTTAGAAGTCGACTCTTTTTCTAATACATGTTGGTGCATGATTTATATGTGCACCCAAAAGTAGGGGAAGAATTAAAGCTTATGACAAGGTTTCTTCTGTGATTTTTTCTGTCGGGCAAAAGAAGTTCATTATAAATTTGTTTTGACCTGAGGATTCTTGTTGCTGTAGTGTGAAATCCATATAAATCACATACTAGGCATGTGAAATGATCATTGCAGTAGTTGGAAGCTATTTCTTTACATGATTGAAACAAGCGAACAAAGTTAAGCTTGGAAATGGACCTCCCACTCTTGCTTTCTCCTTATCCACTGGGGCGTTAACACGCGTTATGCCATTACATAGATGCACATAAATGGTCCATTAATTTGCTTAGAGATGGTTGAAAACTCAGATTTTCATGATCCATTATAAATTACGTTTCAGTTGTAAGGTTTAAACATCTTATTGTGTTATCTTCCTTTCAGTTCCTTGGAGGAGGTTTGGGTTACAGTCCTTAACATTACTGGTCCTTTATCCAGTTGGTCATTTGCAGATAGTATTCTTCCAGGTATGAAAATTTCTTCACATTCCACTTTGGTTTTGGCCTAAATACTTCACTTTGTTGTAGAAATTTTACCCTTTGTGAAACCGGTACAGCTCCTGAAACAATTGCCGGTGGTCCGCTGTCGTATATATGTAGACTTAGTGGAGCCAGCCATGAGAATTGGACCTTCTGGTTAGAGGTAAAGTTTGGTCACTTGTCCCAATCCTTTCTTGTGGCCATTGCTAATCATGCTCAACTTTGTGGTTTTCACAGGCCAGCAGTTCTGAGGCTTTAAGAGTGGAAGTTGCTGTGTTAGACCAAAATTTAGTCGATGCGGCAAAGAAGTTGAAAAGCCTTTTCCCGGACTGGATGGATATTACTGCTTATTCTAGCTTTATGTCCAGTTATATCTTTTAGTTTCACAATGGCAGGTTTCCTTGCAAACATACCAATAAGGGATGGCCCTGCATTGGTTGGAAAATCAATCTTGAATGAGATAGTTTAATAAAATCAATATCAATTCATTCTATGCTTCATTCTTCTCTATCCTACATTCCTATTCACTCAAGTTAAAGGCCAATGGTGGGAACGAGCCCCAAACCATGAGCCCTAAATTCTAAACCCAAAAACCCTAGACGATGTTGTCTGGAATGCCGAAACAGGATTGACACTCGAAGGAATTAGCTTTTCCGGCCATGTTCCCTTTTTTGGCTCAAAGGCACGTTTATTTGTTTGACCACAATGCTTTGGATTTTCATTTTCTTTTTTTATTGAATTACCTTGGATTATCCAATTTTCAAAATGCACCATCACTTTAATGAAAAATTCTAATGAAGGGAGAAAATTAAAAGAAATTAGAAGTTCAATAGCCTAAATTAAGAACTTTAAAATTTTGGAGAGATTATTTTAATACACGTGAAAGTTCATTGGGTTTTAAAAGTTTTTTGAAACAATTAAAATAGATTTATAATTTTTATGTGGCTTGCCTATGAAAAACAAGAATGAGAGAACACGTCGTGTTTGATTTGGGTCAATTGAGGGGTTTTTATTAAATATAGCATTGGTGTGTGATCTCATGGGAAATGAATAGCTATTTTTTTTTTTTTTAGAAGAATAGATATTCTTATAAATAAAAAACCAACGAAACAATGAAACAGCTAAGGGTGTAAACTGCACTACATAGGTAGTTAATACTCTTATTCTACATCGACATCCGCACTTTGTAGAAGGTAGATTTTAGTAACCGCTTAGTGAGTGGAATCCGCCCCTAACTGCACATGTGTAAACGGTTTTATTGTACTAACCGCCTTTAACACCTTCTTTGCATTTTTGGGCTCTTTTTTGCGTAAAAAAAATAAAAAAACAATAGACTTAATTTATATGGGCATTTTTTTAAAGTCCTTTCAGAGTTTTTTTAGACGAGCTTAATCCAATTTTTGAACTAAATACACTTGTAAATTGTAATATGAAAATACAAATTGAGTTGTAAACATTGGGCAATGCAGGTGTATTTTCATAAAACAAAACTATTAAGTTATAAAACTACTGGAAAAATAGATGATATTTTATAAAATAAAATTATTTTTTTATAGGAAAATGCTTGTGCATTTTCTAGAGATTCTTTTAAGGGTTCTGAAAGGTGAGCCCTAATTTGAGTAAAAAAATTTAAAAAAACCCTTAAAAAATGTATTCTATCAAACCTCTTTTTTATATATTGGTAAGCGGAGGTAGATGTCATTTGCCTCCGCCTACCCATATTTCATTATCTCTTGTATAAACGATAGAAGATATGGTATCTTTTCACCCGGGGGTTAGTGGCTGAAAATGTATTTGTAACTTTTTAATAGTTATCCAATTCAAAGGTCTAATCCACATAGTAAATGTGTCCTTTTATCATTTCTCTTTATCTATTTAAAGTGTCCTGTTAAAGTAGAAACAAGACATTAATTGGATTAGTCTTTTTTGTTTTTGTTCCTTTTTTATCATTATTGGGTAGGACCTAATAGTCATTGAATTGCCTCGACCGGCAGGTAAGTATGCTACCCATATTATTAGCCCAAGTTGAATTTCTTGATTGGCATAATGATATATTTGTATGCAGAATGACTATTTAATTAAAATACATAAATAATTTATATTAAGAGTAAAATAAATGAAATAAAATATTATTTGTGTTAAAATATATATTTACTTTAATACTTAAAATAATTATTCTTATAGTTACGAGAGATTGATTATTCATTAAATTGAGAGAATAGTTCAAAGGCTAATTTATTATATTTTTTTTTCAATTTTTAATAAAAATTATTCATTTTTTTAATAGAATAGTCAATTTACGTACTAAACATAACATAAGTATTTGAGTGTGGAATAATTCAAATATTTAAGATTTATCTATGTGTTATCATAGTTAAATATTGTTTTTTTTGTTTTTGTTTTGTTTCCTTTTGATTCTAGTATAATGTTGTAATTAGTTCTGAGTAAGAAATTTATCATAATTATTTTTTGGAGAAACTTCATAAAACTCACATGAAATTCTATGCGTTTTGAAATGACCACCTATAGTTTAAAAACTTTCAATTTAGGTTATAGAACTTCTAATTTTTTTTTTTCAATTTTTCAATCCGTTAGGATTTTTTGTTAAATTTTAATGGATGGGTATTAAAATTTTTAAAATACTCCTATTTTTTAAGGGAAAAAAAAAAAAAGAAAAAAAATTGCAAAAATTTAGGCTTTGGTCAAGATTTAAAAAATTTACAAAAATACTCACGTGTATATATATATATCTATTAAAAGAAATATATATTTGAAGAATTTGATTTGATTGAACAAAAATAGGATGAAATTGAAAAAATTGAAAATAAATACAGTAAATTGAGAGTTTTTAAATTTTGATGATCATTTCAATTGTAAAGTTTTTCTCCGGTACGCCCAATCACACCGTTTTTTTTTTTTTGGTGACTGAATTATTAGTTGGGCCTCTCAAATCAAGCCCGGCCCAAAAAAAGGCCAGCACTACCATTAGGTATCCGACCATTAGGGTTTCATGTTTCACCCTTTATAAAACGACTCTCCTGCCTCCTCTTCTCCTCTCTGCTGCGTAAGAGCAAATCGAAGCTTCACCGAGGCAGCTCTACCGTCCTCATCATCTTCCGGCGCCATGGTATCCAGACAACTCTCTTTCTTTTCTTCAAATGCAAGAGAAACACAGCTTGTCCTCTAAATCTCCTCTAATCTAAACAATCTGACTGTATTTCGTTTTTCAGGTGAAGTACTCCAGAGAGCCCGACAACCCCACCAAATGTAAGTACCATTTTTCATTTTTACTCTTCTGAGTACCTCAGGTTTTCTCGTATTTCGGGTTTTGGTTTCGGCGTTTATCATTTCAGATCTGATAGTTTCTTTCATGTTTGAATTTATTGCAGCCTGCAAGGCCAGGGGCTCCGACCTCAGGGTTCATTTCAAGGTACCTACTAAGATTTGTTACGGTTTGACTTTCAACTTTGGATGGTTCTGATATTATTGATGGAAACACAAGGTTCTATTTTTTTACGGTCCTTGGTTTGTGATAAACTATGGCGTTGATGATTATATATTACTTGCTGCGTTGTTATGTTTTTTGCCAGTTCAATATCGTAACTTTGTTGGGTATTATTTAAAGCTGGTTTATGTATATTTAAGATGTAAAAGTTGCGGTGTCGTGAGATCTTGTTCTGTTTCCTTTCTTTACAGTTGTTTTGGTGTTAATACCTGATTAAAAAAGCAGGGGTCTGTTGCCTCTGTGAACAGGCCTCTCGTAAACGTCAGGGATATCAGTCTCATTGTTATTGGGTGAACCTCTGTTTGTTGTTTGTGACTGAAGGTTCAGTAAATGATGGAACATTTAGTATTTGGTTTCTAAAACTGTTTTGATTCCTGAACGTTAATGAGTATATTGGTTTTCATTTTAAGGTATGGTTTAAAACCTTGTGATAAAAGCTAAGTTGAGGTCTCTTTGACTATCCCATTGGTCTCCAGTGGAGAACAGTCGCATTCTATGAGCACTGATACTTCAAAGCCCAGCGTTTGACATGTTTGAGAAATGGATATAGTTTGGACACTGGAAAGCACGCAGTCAGGATTAGGGAATCTTTACATTTGAAAAAGATAAATGTTTACTATTTTCAATTTTGGAACTCGAGGGTTCTATTTGCCACACTTCTTTGTTTCTTGTGAAGAAGTAGAGGTGGTAAAATTTTGGAGATATTGGACTCAAAGGTCTTGGATCTTTGTCTTGCTCCTTTTCACTTCTTTTGAACTTCATTAATGAAGCATATATTGATTGTTTCTTTCGTCTTATCTGGAACCTGATAAAAAAACAGCGCCATTTTGCCTTTTGTGAAGTTGGCTCTCATAAATTTCTGGAAAATTACTTGCATTATTATTGCTTGAACCTCTGTAGTTGTTAGTTGCATTATTAAGTTTGTAACTTTGTTGGGTATGATTTAAAGTTGGTTTATGTATAATTAAGATGTAGAAATTGTGTTGTTGTGAGGTCTTGTTCTGTTTCCTTTCTTTACAGTTGTTTTGGTGTTAATACCTGATGAAAAAAGCAGGGGTCTGTTGCCTCTGTGAACGGGCCTCTCGTAAACATCAGGGATATTAGTCTCATTGTTATTGGGTGAACCTCTGTTTGTTGTTTGTGACTGAAGGTTCAGTAAATGATGGAACATTTAGTATTTGGTTTCTAAAACTGTTTTGATTCCTGAACGTGAATGAGTATTTTGGGTTTCATTTTAAGATATGGTTTAAAACCTTGTGATAAAAGCTAAAGTTGAGGTCTCTTTGCCTATCCCATTGGTCTCCAGTGGAGAACAATAACATTCTATGAGCACTGATACTTCAAAGCTCAGCATTTAACACAGTTGAGATACGGATATGGTTCAGACACAGCTGGATGTTTGTTTAATATGTGTCGGTCATTTGAGTTTTGAAATTCTGATGGGGGGAGACACGGGATACCACAGTCAGGATTAGGGGATCCTTATATGGAAGAAGTGAAACTTACAAAAACTAGTAAGAGAAATTTTAGTATTTTCATTTTTTGTGCTTGAGGGTTCTTTTTGTAAATGATGCCATATGCATTTTGCAGTGTTTCTCTTGGCCTAACGTGTTCAATTAATGTTGTATTTCTCCTTGTTCTTAATTTCTTCCTAAGCTGGTTCTTAGATTTGTACTTCTTTTATCAATTGAGACTTGACTAGATGTTGAACTTAAATTAAATTTGTTATTTAAAGTAGAGAAATGTTACACACACTTCCAAGTGTGTACTCCTTGACGTGGCTGTGATAATCACCATTGGATTTTGGTTGCAATGATGATTTTTACTGCCACGTTAGAGAGTGTAGCATTTCTCATTTAAAGTAAAGTATTGGTTAAGTCTGTTTTAATTCTTCTCGATTTATGAACGTTTTTTAATCGTTTTATCTTGTGTGTACCTATAGAACACTAGGGAGACAGCGTTTGCCATCAGGAAGCTGCCATTGGTCAAGGCTAAGAGATATTTGGAGGATGTTCTGGCCCACAAACAAGCTATCCCCTTCCGACGCTTCTGTCGTGGTGTGGGACGGACGGCTCAGGCGAAGAACAGGCATTCAAATGGACAAGGGCGCTGGCCTGCTAAATCTGCTAAATTCATCCTAGATTTGCTCAAGAATGCTGAGAGTAATGCTGAGGTATGTTACTTCTGGATTTCTTTTTTTACTGTCTTGTTCATCCCCAGTCTTAACTAATATCTGGTACACTAAATGTTCCAGGTGAAGGGTTTGGATGTCGATGCTCTCCATATATCTCACATCCAGGTGAACCAAGCACAGAAGCAAAGGCGTCGTACCTACCGTGCTCATGGAAGAATCAATCGTATGTTCTGAATTCATGCAATTCTATATTTTGTTTAGTTCGATTTATTTTGTAGTTGATTTTGAATTGCATTATTTCCTTGGCAGCCTATATGTCATCTCCTTGCCATATTGAGTTGGTTTTGTCTGAGAAGGAAGAACCTGTCAAGAAAGAGGTAATGCATTATTATTGCATCAGTGTATGGTTGAAAAAGTAGTAATTTGTTGAAGGAAGGAAATGGTTGATTGTTTTTTGTTCTGTTTCTTATTTACCTTGGGTGGTTTTGCAGCCTGAGTCCCAGTTGGCAACTAGCAAATCTAAGAAGTCTCAAGCTCTTCGCAGTGGTGCTTCCTCTTGAGTGGTAGTCTTAGAACTAACATTTGAAACGGTGTCCCGAATTTCTTGCTGCTACTTTTGCCTTTTGATGGGAGTTTTGTTTCTTGTCATATAGAATGAGCTGTTATTTAGATGATTTGGGTGGCTCTGTTTTTTTTTTATTCAAACTCTGTTTAGTTCAATCTTCAGTGAGACTTTTCTTCGAGGTTTGTGTTTGGAAGCCTATGAATGATGGAGTTCTATACTCGTATACCGTTATCTAAATTCACAATAATCGCCAAATTTGCAGTTTGTAGTGGTCAAATTGCATCTTTTTTGCCATCCATAGCTTGCCCTTGGTTCTATTATACTCTCTCATTTAATTGTTGGAGTTGGTCATCAAGGAAGTGAAACATTGGACATTTCTACTTATTTTATGTTTTCCTAAACCGGAATAAAACCAGAAAACAGAACGCTCGCACAATTGTAAGCTATTTATGATGAAGATAAAAAAAAAGAAGTAAAGGAAAGTAAAATGTCAAATACTCTAAACCAAATATCCGAATGGTAAAGGAATGATTCTAACGGACTTGTTAATGGAACCGTTAATTAGAGTGTCATGGAAAGAAAAATGTTTGCATTCTTAGAAAACTACTGAGTTTAAAATTTATCGATTGGTAGAACGGCCCACCTTTTTCCCTTTTCATTAGGACTGAGATTTCTTTCTACCCATTTTGGAGAAAGTTTTCTTTTTTAACCCACTTTTATAATTGCCATTTGTCCTTATAGCACATGTTTTTTAATCATCTATTAGCTGAAACAACCGACCCACCTTTTTCCTTTTCATTAGGATTGAGATTTCTTTCGACCCATTTTGGAGAAAGTTTTCTCTTTCAACCCACTTCTATAATTGCCATTTGTCTTTGTATACGAGCTTTGCACATATTTTTTAATCACCTATTAGTTGAAACAACGATAGTAACTTCTCTCTCCCTCCCATTTGAAATAATATTGTTTAATATTTTTAACTCACTTGAAACAAGCAATTATAATTTTCTTGTGTTTTGTATTAATTGGTTCACTTCACAAAAGATCTAATTTGTGTCAAATCATGTTTGATATTTCATGTTGATGCGTCATTATCTTATTAAAAGAAACAAATAACTTAATTTGTTCAAAGTTCCTATACAAATTATTCTGTATTGGAAAATAAATGCCACGGTGGCAAGAGAAAAGAATACTTCATTTATTGTTTAACAATGTGAACAAAAGTTGATGATTCAGTGATAAGGTAAAGCTCAAGTCTATTTTTATCTTCTCACAATATACGCAAAGGTTGAACCTGCATATAACTAGTTAGTGATCCAATTATATCCCTATTACCACACTACAAAGTCTATGGACAGTTTAAAAAAAAAAAAAAAGGGTTAGAAGAACAACCGACAATTTTATAAATTAGATTGAAAAAACATGTCCAACCAACTTGGAGAAAAACCGTGTAAAAAATCTAATTGCGCCCTAATTTACCCTTTCGAAATATTGAGACGGGAGATGACTCTACTAGTGAAAAAAGGCCAAAGAACTCGAATTTTTTTAGATAAAAAGAAGAATATTTGAACCAAATGCAATATTTTATCCCAACTGAATAATACTTGCACTGCGTTGCATTTTAGCCCTAACCCCCAACCAAACCCCAATAGGTCACTATAAGTAGGTTTCTGAACCGTGTCTATTAGTCTCTTTCTCGCTCAAACATCATATTTTCTTCACATTCTCGGTCAGGTACATCTCTCTCTCTCTCGTCTCTCTCTCTCTCTCTCTCTCTCTCTGATTGCAAAAAATTAGGGAATTGTCTTGGTCTCCTTCGTAATTCCGATCCCAAATTCCAATAGCACCAAACTCATGCTTTTTCTGAGTAATTGGGCTTTCACATTCTGTTTGGTTGATTAGAAATCGAAGAAAAACTGCAACAAAAAGTGAGATTGTCTCCGCATAAATCCCATTCTTGGATTCTTTGGAACTGAAAAATCAGCTCAAGTCGGAAGTCTTCCGCTATTGAATCGACTAAACTAGAGCTTTTCGTTCTAGGTTTACCCAAATAAAGTGTAAAAGGCTTCCATTTTCTTTTCCCTCTCCCTTCCTGGGAAACCAAACAGACACTATAGGGTTTCACTCCAAGCTTCTCCTTCCGTAATGTTTTGTTCTTTTATCCATTAGATTGATGATCTAGGGTTTAAGACACATAATCTGACAATTTGATCCAAAATCTAATTTAATTTTTTCTTGGATTCTGGTTAGATGGATTGGCAAGGGCAAAAGCTAGCGGAGCAGCTGATGCAGATACTGCTATTGGCATTCGCGGTGGTGGCTTTCGCGACGGGCTATATATTAGGATCGTTCCAGACGATGATCCTAATATTCGCTGGGGGTTTGGTTCTGACCACATTGGTGACCGTCCCCAATTGGCCCTTCTTCAATCGCCACCCGCTCATGTGGTTGGACCCAAGCGAGGCCGAGAAGCATCCGAAGCCACAGCAAGCCGTGATTTCCAAGAAGAAACCCGCCAAGAAGTAGGTCAGTTGGGCTGATGATCTTAGGATTGGCGTTTGCTAGGATTGAAAATTCAATGTTCTTGTGATGTGCTTTTCTAAAATTGGATAATACAGTGTACTCGATTGTCCTTGAATTTTGAACCTTTAGATAATGGGTAGAAAGAATTTTCTTTTGGTTTTGATCGGTTTCGATACATTTACTGCTTTTGTTTTTGTTTTGTTTCTCTGGGTAAAAGAGGAAGTGAAGTTTTTGTGGCTTTGCCTTCCACTTACTCATAATTTTGAGAAAATTATAGAGGTGCTCAATGTGATTTATCCCTGCAAATAGTCAAGCTATGATTGTTTTCCCATTGAAGACTTGATTCCCATGGTAGTCGGAAATATGACTAGGGGTATCGGTTTTATGTTATAAGATTTATACTGTTCTACCTATTTTTCAGTTTGGATGTTGGGGTTGGTTGTTTGAGATTATTGTTGAGATAAAGACTAGGTAGATTATTGACAGGATGTCCAACTCGCCAATCGGCTATAGTTCGAGGGGTGGAGGCTAAGGTCATGGGTTTGAGATCTCCTGGTGTGGTGTGTGTGTAACTTACTAATCAGAAAATTGATAGGTGTCTAACTCTCCAGAAGTAAATCTATCCCCTGTTGAGCTTTGGCTGCAATGAGATTATGAGTCATTTTGTAAGAAGATGGTACCATGAGTGACCTACTAGGAGGACGTGTTATGTGTCTTTTTCGCTTTAGGAAAGCAGTGAAGCCTTATGTAAACAATGATGAGTCAAGGATGCCTGATGGCTGTGTTTGCTCATTGCCTTCTCTACTTGCCCAATGTCACAGTCATAGAGATAACTGGGCTCCTAGACTGAATGTGCCCATCAGTTTTGGGTGCTTTTCTTGGAAGATCAAGTCTCTAGCCATTTTGTTGGATGTAATCTTGAAATGCATGCATTGTGTGAAACATTAAGACATGTTCTCGCCCTAGTATTGACCATGTGCGGTTGAAGCATGATGGCTCATCTGTAGAGTAATGACAACGGTAGTAAGCATGTGAACGCCCAACTTCAGAGCGACATGGCTTTTGTGGCTGCTATTGGTTCGGTGGGTTTACAATTCACTTCTCTGGGGTGACGATGCCATTGTTCTTGTTATACTCGTCTTAAGCTTTGCAAATAGGGATATGTTTTTTTGTTGACAATAATAATAATAGATATCAACATGGAAAAAGACTGGCCCTCTGTTCCTCCCGGAATAGCTGCTACTACTGTTGCAGCAGGGACCTATCTTTGCATGGCATCGAGGAAGGGTCTCTTGGTGGTGTGAATACGGTTGTATATGTTTCTTAAAATCCTACGATTCCAGAGTTAAAAGTGTATTACGTTCAAGTGAATTACTAGGAATGCTATACACCTCATCTTTATCCATCTTTTACCACATCTTTATCCCTCTTTTATTCCATTATGCTGACATGGTAAGGCCTACTAGTCATTGGATATTTTTTAAAAAAAAAAATAAGAAAAAATTTTACAAAGCCCCTTGAACTTTCATACGATTTGAAGAACTCTCCTCAATCTTTGATTTTTTTCAGTTTCACTCCTCGAACTTTCAATTTCTATCAGAAAACCCTCTTCGGTTGTTTTCATCGTTAAAATTTTTTGAAATTCTCAAAATACCCCTCAGGGTTTAGATTTTTTTTATAATTTTTTTTTTCTTTAAAATATAGGGGTATTTTGAAAATTTCAAAAAATTGAAAATAGACGGAAGAGGGCTTTCTGATAAAAATTGAAAGTTCGAGAGGTAAAACTGAGAAAAATCAAATATTGAGAGGGGTTCTTCAAATCGCGTGAAAATTCAGGGGGCCTTTGTAAAGTTTCTTCAAAAAATAATGTTGTATACCACACCACTATACTATTATGCTGATGTGGCATTTCCAATCCATTTTTAGTGAGCTCTCTAAATATAACATTTTTTTAAATTTTTAATCAAACACCCAAAAATCTTCATTTAACAAGCTCTTTATCCAAAGTTAAATATAATATTTGTTAGATTTTATCTTTAAATCTAAATGTTAAACTTTTTTTAATATTACTTTTCAGCTTTGGCCCCACAAACTTGTTTTCCTCTACTTTGTTTCTCTCTTGTGGTAATCAATGTTATCAATAAAAAATAATATTTATTTAAAGTAGATAAACATTTAAAGAGTTTGTTATTTAGTGGTTTGAAAAAATGGTTCTCTAAATCCTTTAAAGTGAATTTTTAGAGTTAAATATAAAAAAACTTTAGAAAGCTCATTAGGAATGCTCTTAGATCAGTCATTGTTAAAAGGAAGAAAGAAGAAGAAGAAGAAAAAAAAACCAATGATAAATTTACAATGCCACATCAGTATAGTGGAATAGTGGTAGGATATTGGTGTGATATATGTCATTACTTTTTTATTTTTAGTAAAGGCTGATTCAATGGTTCCTACATCATGTTATGTCAGCATAGTATAATAAAGGTGTTGTATATAGATATTTCTCAATATTTATATAAAATAATGTTAAAAACTATACTTTTTTTTTCATACCTAGCTAACATGGCAATGTCAATTAACCCTTGTTAAAAAAATAATAAAGAATTAAAAAATTAATTGGCATTGTCGCATGAACATGGATGGAATAAAAGTGTAGTTTATAGTTTTAAGAAATTTAAAAATTTAGTTGGTTTCTAAAGTTAATGCGGTTGTCCTTTCTAAATCCGAGCTTGTTGGTTAATCCTGCTTCACCGATGTTGCTGAGGAACAAATTTCGATTTCTATTTATCTTTTGGCTAAAGCTTCCGATTCGTTTGAGGACTCGATTGCAACCTGAGGAAGTTATATGCACAACAAAAAGAACCCGTTGGGTTCCCTAAAATGGGTCACGTATGGTGCCCCAGTCAGACAACATAATTTTGATGCAACGAAAAGTGTCACTTGCTCATGCTAACCTCCAACTGCTATTCATTCTATGAACCCGAAAAACAAAATACAAGTTTAAATTCTATTAACAGCATCAGTAAGTTCCTTTAGCCTCCATTCTCTTTCATGATTAAAAGGCTTGAGTAATCTGTGAGCCATCAAGAATAGTTCAGTAAAATCAGAAAATGCTTTGAAGCTTCATATACTAAGGTCGGAATCGGATACAACCTCTGCATTCGAGGTCAAGCATGCAAAAAGTGATGTCACATCTGATTAGCTGCCATCAAACGAGTATTTTTCCCCCAGCTAATCAGAGAGAGAAAGCCAATTAGTCTCCCGCTGTAATCTGTACCGATGAATGTAGCTTAACCTCTGAGACAAAAGAAGGGTTAGGAAACTTATTATTTACAATATTAGATTCGAGGCAAACAACTTCCTACTGGTTTTCATTCCTCATAGCTCTTAACATAGGATCATTTTTCCACTTCTAAGTCTTCTTTGTCATCATCCAGCTCATCCAGCTCATCTTGTATTGATTGGTTGATGCTCTTACGAGATTTTCTCCTATGCTTCTTAGGCTCCAACCGCGGTTCTGCTTTCTGAACACCCATATCTCCCACCTTGTACCTGCAAACAAATTGACTCATTTTTTATCACTAATGAAGAATTCATGAAAAGTAGGAAAACCATGCTAACAAACAAATACAACTAAGTTCGAGAGTGTTATTTAAATTGTAGATTTCATTTAAGACAAATTCTCTCAAGTACAAAAAACTTGTACAAACTTAAGGACAAATAAAATATCAATGATCATAATAATAGCGCCCCTGGGCAGTATTTTGCTGTCACAAGGATCATTACAAAATGGTCCAGAAGAGATCTGTACCCCAAAAATTAACAAACTTCATAGGTAAGCAAGCATTAAGAGATGAAAAGTGTGCAAAGGTCCAAATATAATTTGACATACCTCATAGGTAAGCAAGCATTAACATGCTCCATATATAATTTGACATACCTCATATCACCCTCTCTTTTGGTTCCAAAGGTCCTGAGCTGGAATTCTTCCCTGATTCTGATCTCATCAAGAAGCTGAAAATAATATGGATATCTCTCCCAATCTGCTTTCACAATGCACCCTGGTTCACCGAGATGCAAGCAATCATTGAATGAACATTTAGCAGGCTCATCACTGAGCACTTTCCGGATCTGAAGAGAGGAGTAAAGAAGTGATTATTTGAAACAGACAAATGCTACATCAGGTCCAGCATGCGATTGCAAAGAGTTCAAGAAACTTATGTAAATGAATCAAACAAATACAGAGTGTTCAATAAACAACACAAACCTCAGGGAACGCTTGAGCGAGAGATTGTTTTGTTACTTTCAGCAAACTAGGCTGGTTAAACCCAGGAGTATCAGCAAGATAACCTCCTCCTGATAACGGAAGCAAAGAAACATGGCGAGTGGTATGCTTCCCTCTGCCACTTCTCGTTGAAACTTCCCCAACTCGCTGTTCATCAAACCATTTACTGCCTAGAATCTGACCGAAGTACATGAGAAAACGGGAGAACACGTATCACACTTACATGCAATCACAAACAAAAGATATTAACAAAATGAACATGCGGAGCAGAAAGATTCAAACCCACAGGATCAAACCAGTTATTCCCTTCTGCTGCATCAGAATTGCCGTGGTTGCTTCTCAGAGCATTAATCAGACTAGACTTCCCAACTCCACTTGGACCCACAATTACAGTTGTTTGATCTCTCAAAATACATGCAAGAAGATCTAGGTCACAGTTGGACTCAACACTGCAAAAAATTGGTTCATAACCCCAACTACGCAGCCTAGTTCTCCATCCAACTAGTGTCTGCACAACCCATCAAAGTCTAACAAACTTCAGAATGAATATCTGGGAAAGAAAAGAAAAACGAACAATATTTAATATCAGGAGAGCAACATATATTATTAGCCGGCCAAGTATGTTTCTTCAATCCAGATCAAATGCTAGAGACAGGTGGTCTTTGACAAGCAATATAGTGATGGCTTCATGAAAGAACTTTTAGAAAGATACACCTTGGAATTCAATAACCTAAGCAACAGAGGGTTTCACTAGCTATCAGTTGCAGCACTATATTCAGCATTTTCGCTGCCAAAGCCTTATTCAGTGACGAGCCTAACCATATTATTGGTAGAGTTTTAGTTAGTTCCAGTGATAAACATGTTTGATGAGCAAGCGTCCAAAGCCTCAGTCTCATTTACAACCAACTGAACAGAGCAGACGCAACCATCAACTATCATTCAGCTTCTAAAATCTAATTGGATTTTCTACATTTCAAACCCCAAAAAAAAACACAATCGAAAAGAATAAACCCTAACCTCATCATCCACAAGCTCGCACTTATTCAGTGCGAGCGTGAGAGGAATACCGGTCGACTCGGCCTCTACCAGGAACCTCGTGAGCGAAAAGGGCTCGAGCCTCGGCTGCTCCATCGAGAAGAGCACCACCAAATGGTCCACATTCGCCACAGGCGGGTCCAGAATCTCAGAGCTCCGCCGGAACACGTTCTCGATCATGCCCCGCCGGTCCACCCAATCGATGGAACCCACCAGCACCTTGTCCCCAACCAAGACCCTCCTCTTGATCTTCTTCAGCACCGCCTTAACCACGCACAGCAGCTCAACTCCTATTCCGGAAGCTCCCGAACCCTCGCCGGAGCCTCCAGAAGGTTCCGATGTGAGCGATTGAACGACTACGCGCATGAAATTGGCCTGGGCGGCGGCGACGGTGCCGATGGCTTGGGATTGGGAGAGCGGAGGAGGGTCTTGTGGGGAGAGCACTGGGGCGAGCGAGGACGAGTAGTCTCTAAAGATGCGTTTGGCTCTGAGCAGGTTCTTGCTCGGCTGGGGCTTCTTGGGCGCCTTGTTAGCGTTTTGTTGCTGTTTGGCGGAGATTGAGAGGCATCGGACGGTCGACAAGCGCCGTAGGAGGCGGCTGTTGACGGTTGGGAGATACGCCGTGGTGTGGCGGATGATTGAAACGGAGACGATGGTCATAGGGATTGAGAATTTGAATTCCTTTGAGAGAGAGTCAGTGGGGAGTCATGCGTTGGGCGTATTATCCATTGCTCGTTCGAGCAGTTGAGCGAGGACGACTCGGAGAGTGTCCAGCAGTTTCTTCGTGGTGTTGTACGGCTTTATTAAAGTGGAAAATGAATAGCGGTTATGCCACGGCAGCAATTTCGGAATCGGACGGTCACTGTTTTTTTGGTTCTTATAAATGGTGGGAGTTTTTGCATGGTGATGATGATGTACATTACAAACCTTGTAGTTGCAGGCTAAAGCCAACATCTGAAAACGTAGAAGCATTAGTCCCAAGCAAAAGGAGAGAGACAATTAAGGCCCAAGGGCTTGAAGTGGGCTTCATAACAAAAACACTGTGATGGCCATTTAATCCTTTCTCTTTTGCTTTTGCTTTGGGTCTAATCTACTTACCGGTGAAGCCCATGCAGCCTTGCTGGCGGTCAATCAGGCCTCCTACTTGAGCTGCTCTTCCCTGATCCTCGAGGGTGACTCGCTGCTGACCATCCAGACCATCAATAAGTCCCACCTCTTCTCGGAGTGGGCCAGTAGTTCGGACACCTACCAGCAGTTAATTCTTCTGAAGAATTGGACTGTATTTTTTTTTTTTTGAAAGGTGTAAATTGGACTGCATTTAAGACTTCTAAATGTGTAAATTTCCATTCACACCAAGTTGTAAAATGGGCCACATTCCACCTTTTGTTTAAAAGTATTTTCAATCATTCTCCCATGTCCATAATTCAAATAGAATTAGAAGGGAAAGGACCGCCTTATTATTGATCCCTTTCCTCCTTCGAATGAAAATAAATAAATAAAGTGGCAGAAACATCGACCATAATTGTTTGTATTTATTTTTTGTCTTTTGAAAATACAATAACAAACTACCCAAAATACAAAAACTGTTTTCAATTTTATGTTATATTTCAACACATTTTCAAACAAAAAATGAAAAAGAGAAAAGTATACAAACCCTCATCAAACTACTATTTTATTGTCAATGTGCCTCCCAAACTATCAAAAAATGTCAATGTCTCCAAGACCGACAAAAAAATAAAAATGACCCTACAAAATTTTATAAAATAAAAATATCTTTATAATTTAAAAAAAAATTAAAAATTAAAAAAATATATAATTATTTTTAAAAAAGTTTGTGAATAGTATTTTTGTCATTAGAAAGGGACATTAACATTTTTTTTTATAGTTTTAGAGAGATATAGTGTATACTTTTTCCAATAAAAAATAAAAAAAATATCGTCCAAAACACATTTAACAACGTAACCCTATCAAGTATCTAAGGTAATCCACGCCCACGGTATCCACCCGCGTGGAATTGGCAAAGCTGACGCTGAGAGTGAGAGACATGAAAATGCACGTACCCGCGCTCATAGGCTAATTTAAGTAAGATAGTCCATTATTCAGAACAAGTACCAATTTTCTACATGAAACCAGTCGCTCGAAGAAGGTTGAATTTGGACGGCCAGGAAAACATAATTTGACCACAGAGGAAGCCAACTGGACTCTCTAGCTAGGCTCTACACCTTTTCGTATATCTACTGCTTTGTGTTTGGGCTGAAAGTTTTTTTTTTTTTGCGTCACATTTCTATGTAACATCTCCACCCAAAAAAATATTGTCTCAAAAGTCCCGTATGCATTCACATTTTGGCCAACTCTGATCATGCCTCATGCGTGAGGCATCTATAGGGTCTACCATAATTGTTAATTTGTTGTGTTCTCCAAGTATACAACTTTTGGGTCCTTTGAATTTTGCACAAAATCCCTTTTCAACTTTGTAACTGATTGGCTGATCAAGAATTGTTCCAACATCAACCAAAAAAAAAAAAAGTATCCTTCCAACTTAGATTGCGGAGTCTAATATTCTAGAAATTTAATTCCACACTGAATTCATATATAGATAAATATGGTAGGGTCTGACCATATCCTTTTGACGCAACATTATAAGATGTATGATCACGAAATTATATTTGTTTATATATATACTCTATGGTCCGACCAATTCAAACCCTCTTTACTATAGTAATATTTTGACCACTCAAAAAAACAAAAAAGTAATATTTTGAAATAATTAATTAATTAGCTTGTGGATAATTCCTCGGAGCTTCAGATTTGTCAATCTGTATCCTTAAATGAATAATCTTCAACTCTCTAGTCTCTACCGGTCTTTCTCTCTTTCATGTTCTCTCTCTCTCTCTCTCTCTCTCTCTCTCTCCCTCTCTCTCCCTCTCTCTCATATTAAAAATAAAATTATAAATAAAAACCTAAAGAAAAAGTACTTCATCTCTCAAATATATCGTAAATTTTATTGTCTCCAAATATATGGTTTTTCTTTTAAATAAAAGCTCATACATATTTCATTTTTTATATTACTCTATTACAATTTTTTTTAAAAAAAAAAATACATACAAAAAAAGAAAAGAAAGAAAAGAAAAAGATCATTATAATTTTATTTTATTTCATTAATAATTGTGTTACATCACTTATTTAGAAGCAAAGAGAGAGTATTTCATCGTATTGTTTCATCATGTAACATATAATATTGTAAAACACCTTGTTCAAATACTAGGATCATCGTCAGTAAAATAACCTAACGGATAAGCTCATAATCATGAGCTTAGAAGAAACAAAATAAAGAATGTGCTTAGAACATTGCAAAAGTAAGGTGGATGTTCAACCATATGGTTTGAAATCTCAGTACTGCGTGTATCCACGTATTGCCTAAGATAAAAAAAAAATCGAGGTCGGTTTAGACATTATACTTTTGATTCGATTAAAAAAATGGTGGTGGTTTTTTTTTTTTTTTCTAAGCCAATTAAAAAAGGGTTACAAGGGAGGGTAAGCTGCTAATTACTTTATTTGACGCATCAAAGTTGTTAATGTATTAGATATTACGTGTCATTAAAAATTGATCCAAAGGGGATTGATAATTTGTTTCAGATATTCCGTGTAAACTTTATCCAAATAGGTCTTTCAAAATTCATTGTTTTTTTAATTAGAAAAATATTTTTAATTTAAACAACTAAATAGGGTGTTTGAAAGTCACCGGGTTGATATTAATTAGATAAAATTAAATAGAAAGGCTTTATATATTATGATAGTAATTAGAGAAGTTTTGTGATAAGTACAGATTTGACATGGTATTAGATTCACTTTATTTTTAGTTAAATATTTTATATGTTGGGTCAAAGAGTTTGAGTCCAAACTTGAAGAGAAGTGTTAAAATATTAATAAAATAATTAAATCAATCATCGATTTTTAATCAAATGTTTTATGTATTTGGTTAGGACGCTTGAGCCCACACATAAATAGAATGTTATAATATTAATTAAATGAGTAAGTGAATTACTTTTTATGAACTTAAAAAAGCCCCACCACCTCAGCTGGTGGGACTTCACAGACGGATGAGGGTGCATAACTGGTGCAGTGGGAAAAATAATTGTTAGAAAATGTTTGTGCATCAATTAGAAATTTCTCTAAGAAATTAATTAGCATTTTTTTGTATTTTTTTAATCAAATGGAGCTCAATCTCTTTATTAAAAAAATAGGCCTCATTTGATTTTAAAAAAAAAAAAATACTAATTAGAAGAATTTATAAAAGTACACCAAACAAGCTCCGTAGTTGTTTATCTACTTCGCGTGCTGCATAGTGCATCTGACTGCGTCAAAAGGCACCATCTGGTCTTGGGCAGGAATTTCTTTCTCTACATTTGTATTAGTCCACCGACCATGTATTTGATATAATTATTTAAATCGACCCGTGAAAGTAGTGTGATAGATCATAGGAGGGTGTTAAAAGGGTACATTTGGTAAAATTTTGAAAATTGTGTTTGAGTTTTGAAAAAAACTAAAATTGATTTGGTGGAGCTACATTTTAAAAAAGTTAGAAAATTGATTTGATAAAATTTTGAAAGAATATTTTGTAAAAATAAAATTAAAAATTTAAATAAACAAGTGTTCCACCATAGTGACGATGATGCCGCCGAGGTGGTATCTAATGGCCACAACAAGGCCGCTAGATATAGTGGTGGCCACAAAATAAGGCTGCCAATGCGTGGATGACTGCATCTTTACCTTTTCTTTTTTTAAATTTAAATTTTTTTGTTAAATAAAAAAATATTTTGTATTTTATTTTAAGTTAAATACAAAAGTGGTCCATATGCTTTGGTTTGTTTCAAATTAGTTATTGAGATTTAAAAAGTGATAAAATTAGTCATTGTACTTTCTGACAGTTTAAAATTAATCATTTTGTCTATTTTTGTTAGTGGGTTGCTTGCCTCGTGTAAAAAAAAAAAAAGAACAAAAAATGAAGAAGTTGATTGGTTAAATCATGTTGCACCACGTATACCATTTTTACATAATTATTATATTGCAATCATCAAATATTGGCAAATTAGTTTTTCATCTAGTCTATGGCTTCAAGTTAGCCCCGCTCCATCACTAGAAACAAAATTGCACTTAGCCAATTAACCCATCATCAAATCAAGGGTTTTCTTCTACGCATTGCGCAAGGAAAAATAGCTCATTAGCGGAAGTAGACATAAGAAATGATTTTACACTCTTAGAAAAGAACATGGACTAATTTATATTTAACCACCTCCTCCTATTTTTAGGTGTTTCTGTTTTTAAGAAACATTTTATAGTTTGTTTAGAAAAATATGTTAGTGATAAAGGCTACACATCAAAAAATATGATCGGTAAAAACAGTTTTGATAAGAGTTTAACCCAAAACAAAAGAGTTTAAGGGAAGTTTACCAAATAGGCCTAAATATTTTTAATGGCCGGTTGACCCAATGTTGGTGAATTATAAAATAATTGCAAAAGATAGGGTAAAGCAATTGTGAACGACAACTTTTGTCCGAGTACATTGACACTAGACCCATCAATTGATTACTTAGCAAAGATCTCATTTCTACGATTCTGTGAAGACTTTTCCTTCTGTGAATCGATTTGTGGAACTGAGTGCCATCCTCCGTCACTCTGCCCAAGCACACGTTTCTTTCCTCGAAACGGAGACCCATCCGCCCCTGCCCCTAGCTGGCAGTCCAAGCGATCAGACTGTCCATTTGCCTTCCCGTCAGCGTGGGTCCCGTCCACATCCAATGACTCGTGCGCCGTTATCTTCGACCCGACTCCACGGTCAGTCGTCCACGTTTGACCCAGCCCAGCCAGCCACCCCGCAAACCGACGACCGTCAACAACCGACAGTCGAAGTCACGAACGAATCCTTATCCCCACTTAACCAATCACCAAAAATTCAAACCGAAATTACGTCGCTACAGTCGCTTCATTGTGACACAAAATCTGGTCACCGCTTTTGTATAACGGTGCGTCCATGGTAGTTGAGTGACACCACGCATGTGTAATTGTGTATGTATAGAATAATATTATATATCAAAATTTTATTATTTAGTAGTTCTAATTAATCTTTATTACTATTATTATTTTTTTACAATAATTCATCTAAAAGTTTATTGGAACTATCATGAACATAAGTAATGAAAGAAGAATTGTGAGATAAAAAATTATTTTTTTAAGACTAATGTTATATGTTCAATTTTTTTTGTTAAATTCTATTCAACTTTGTATATGTGGATAAAAATTGGCTCCGTATACAAATTTTTTTTAAAAGTTTCATTTTGTATTTGTGGGGTTCATTTGCATCCACATATACAAAGTTTGATGGAGTTAAACAAAAAAATTAAAAATGTTGCATTTCTCTTTTTTTAACACTACTATTTTGTCTATAATTATTTTGTTTTTTAAAATTAAAAATATTAGCAAATAATTCAAGATACAAAATCCTTATCTAAATGTATATAAAAAGTGTGAATGCCTCTTTAATTATGTATTTTATTTGATAGTGTAGAGTTACAATTTTGCCCTTAATTAATAGTGTAATTTAATACTTTTGCTCTTACATTCAGGCAGTTATTTCTCTATATAACTGTACATTCAGTTATATTCCTCAAAAATTACTACAAAGAAAAACAAAGTTAACTACATCTCTACTACAAACAAACAAAAAAAACGTTATCTCTATCTTCATCTCTGTTGGAATTCAAAACTGCCATTTTCTTCATCAAAATCTACAAAAAAAAAAAGTAAATTTAATGAAGTCTATCTCATAATATTTGTATTTTTGGAACACGATAGTTTTTGACAAATTTACAAAGCAGCCTAGATTTCCACACAGTTATGCTAAGTATGTCGTAAGTTTTATGTATGTACACTTCTCATTTTATTATTTTATTAATTTACGTTATACCAAAAAATTCCATGCTGTTCAAACTGATATTTTCGTATTTTACGAAAATTTGAAAACTATATAGAATATATTTATTTTTATCAACTCTATCTCATGATATTTATATTTTTGGAATAGGATAATTTTTGACAAATTGACAAAGAGAATGAAATTAACCAGGATAATTAACCAGGCCATGATTTTACAGGATATTTCCATAAAAAGATATTGAAATCTATTTAAATTTTACATTCTACATGGCAGTAAACTTAATCTTCTGCTCAATATGTGAACACCTTTTTGCTATTGATAAATACAAAGAGATTGAAATTCAATACAACTCAATATCATTTATTATTTGAATGTTTAATTTTATCTTTGTGAGATTATGTTCTTGAGAGAGATTACGTTCTTGAGTGAGAATTATTTGATGTAGATAACTTCTATGTGGTAAACGACTCTACATCTGCAAAATTTTATAATATGAAGTGCTACATCGTAAAAACTCCTTCAATCAAAAATTAAAAAAAAAAAAACTTATATCAAAATAAAAAAATCACATGAACTCAATGCTTTAATCAGTAATTAATGCCATAATTAACTCCCGTAATGCAAGTATAAAAAAAGATTCAATAGATATACAAATAATGAAATACCATTTAATAATAAAACAAAAAATGCTAGCACTCAATAGAAAATAGTCTAGTACATTGTTTAGACCATTTTTAGCAACTCTTTTGTATATAATGATCTTTTCTATTTTAAATTCTCCTTACCATAGATAAATGTATTACTTACATATTCTATTCAACTTTCTTTTCCCATGTTCGGATGAAATCTTAAGTCTCCAATTATCATATCCATTGCCTTTATTCCCTTTTAAGGTAAACTTATATAAACCGTTTTTTTAATTTTCTACACATACGTTGATACTTTTATCCACTTTCGCACTCCTTGCCTCAATAATAATGTCTGGCACATTTGTTCGGACAATTTTGAGCAACTATCTTATGTATAATAATCATTTTATTCATAATTCTCCTTATCATAAATAAATGTATTATTTACATGTTTTATTTTACTTTTTTCTTTTATCTTGTTTCTCTGTTCCAACAGTTTCTTTAACCTATAAATGTCAAAAATAAATTATAGGTTATATTTGTATATTTTAAACAAAAATTAAATTTTGTTAAATTATTTATTTCGTTAGTGTCTAGCACATTTGTTTAGATCATTTTGAGCAACTCTATTGTGTATAATAATCTTTTTATTTTCAATTCTCCTTTTCAACTCTATTGTGCACATTTGTTTTACTTTTTATTTTTCTCAGGTTCACATAAAATTTTAAGTCTCAAATTGTTATCGGCTATATCATTTTTATTGACTTTATTGCCTTTTAAAATAAATTTATAGTGATATATAACACCGGAAACCGAACATGTGCATTGCATGTGCCGTCCTTACTAGTACTTATAAAAATATAAAAACAATTTTTATATTTATGTGGTAAGTTTATATTTTTAAAATGTATATATATATATATATACACGTGTGTAGATGTGGCTTCCACTAGTTACAACATTCACTGGATCACATTGAATTTGAATATTATATATTTAACTATACAATACAGGCCACAGAAATGGTTTGTGGCGCGCGCATGGTTCGCACAAAGTGCGAGGGAATCACTTGTCCAAATCAACCCCGGGAATCAGGATGTTCAACTATAATTGACATCTCTCGCCTTTGATTTCCATCAGATGATTGTTGGGAATTTGGACGAGAATGGCTAAACCGATATCATATGTTATCTTGGACATGACAAGTATTGTTACGGCTGCCATTCGTTGAGATTCTTTCTGTTTTGTTGTGCAACTTCGACACATCGTATGCATACAATCTTATTCGGCGCGTGACTCTATCAATACGAAAGATGTTGAAGGTTTTTTCTTTTTTCGTAAGGAATAGATGGGGAAGGTTGTGTCCTTGTCCAAATAAAAAGACCATTGAATCTAACCTTCAGACGATGATAAAGAGATAGGTTTATTCTCTCTTTTGATTAAGTAATTTGCAATGTCTCTCAAATTTTTAATTGTAGTTCTTACACTACTATATATTGGATTGCAATATATTTCCTTTTGCACCAAAAAAATATGAAAAAAAATATCATTTTTCCCCGAATTTGCCTTTTTCCTGTCTTTCTTTTATATATTTTTTTATTGGTATTTTGACCAGTTTTTGCAACATTAAAGTTTGAAAAAAAATTAATATTAACAAATTGATTGATAGTTAGATAAAGATAATAGTACTCTCCCCTTCAACTCAAGAAACCAACAAAATTTGAATAGAAAAAAAAAAAATAAGAAACCAACAAAATTCCTTTTCCCCTTTACCCCGTTTGAATAGAAAAAAGAAAACTCAAACCAGCAACTTTGGCTACCATTTGTTATATCATAGCATGGACGAGCAAAAAAACAGTTTCCGTTTAATTGAATGTGAAGCTGTGGGGGTATACGTGTGGCCAAGCATGTATCTCAGTAAAATTTACCTACTTGCATGTTTCCAAAATTCCAAGCATTAACGTAGAAGATACAAATATATAGCTTTGGTAATAGAGGATTTTATTGATTACTAACAAATATCTTCTAAAAATTCTCTCTTCTTTTTTCAGAATTTAAAGGAAACCCATAGCTGTTATGGGAGGAGGGAGCGATTTGAACCTCCCTCCTCCTCCCTTCTTCCTTCCCCCTCCCCTTCTCGCCTCTTCGGAGGCATCAACTGCCTTTTTGACGACATTATCCTCCTCTGTAGAGACTTTATCCACCTCTCCGGTGGCTTTATCCTTGCACTGCAGTTTCGTCGACTCCCCTTCTACGACTTGTTGGCTGGGTTCCACCATCTCACGCGCTCCTCAACTGGGTTCTTGGACTCCCTCGCCTTCTTCTGCCACAAGCCGCGTTGGTGGATTTGTTTTGTATTTTTTATTTGAGAAATGTTACATTTCATTCTCTTGTCATTCTTCCATCATTCTGTTTTTTAAAATTACCATTGGATCTATGGTCCCCATATGAGTTATCACATGGGGACCACAGATCCAATAGTGATTTTGAAAAATAGAAGGATATGAGAAGGATACGGGTAGATGCTGTAGCATTTCCTTTTTTATTTTCTGTTCTTTTGTTTTTTTAGTCACATGGCCTTTTTGGTCAAGGAGTTGTAGTTCGGTGTGGGAGACTATCTCTCACGGCCGTTTAATAATTGTGTTGTGACTTGGGTTCCCTATGTTTTTGAATTTGTCTGCTTGTTGCAGATCTGATTTATAATTGAAATCATACATAAGTGTGCGGTTGATTAGATCTTAGATGACTTGTAAGTTCATAATTTTAGGCTATGTTTGTCGAAATTTTTTACTCTTTGCTTAAGATTTTGATTGTGAGCTTGTTTGCTAAAAAATTGTCATCAATAGAAATAAAAATTTTTCCCTTAAATAAAAAATAGCTTTGGTAATAGAGAAAACAAAATCTTTTATCAAATCATTTCTCATGGTTTAAACTTATTAAACCATGTATTATTATCAAATCATTCCCTCTGTTAATGTTTTCAATGTTAAGTAATGACACGTAAATCATATCCAAACACAACTTGATACGTATACATATCATCAAGTCAACACTAAAATAATTTCGCCATGTAATTTTGAAAGTGTCGTGTCAAAAAAAATAAATAAATAAAAGAAAAAAGGAATTGTAATTGAGTCCTGCTCCAAAAGCCATGGGGCCGGTGATCAAACCACGTACATAATGCATTCCACATTTGGAGTGGTTGTGACCCAACCATTTATTTTTTATTTTTTTCTTTTCTTTACTTTATTTTTTTATTTTTTTCTGATGTGGCCATCGAAAATAATTGGCGTTGACTAAACTACATGTACACGTGAATTGACATGACGTTTCATTAACAAATCATGTGTGATACACTATGTAATCTTTGTATATTTACCGTGATATGATGTAAATATTTTACAGGCTCTGTTCCAACTTTCACTAATATATTATAGCAAAGGATCTTTTCTGTCTTTGTGTCGCTGTGTATTTTCTCAATCATGGTATTGTCATTTTCGTTCTTTTTGGCTATTATCAATGTATCATACACTCAAATCCACATACTATGTCTTATTGTCAAGACAATCAAACCACTATGATAACTATAGTCCATATTAAAAAATCAATGCTATGAACATTTTCTTACATATTATGTAGGTTAAACTGTTGTAATTTCAATAAAAGAGCATATTACAATGAACCCACACGGTGCATATTCACAGGATCAAACATAAAATGGTGATTATTGGAACGTTGATTTGAATATGCCTCAATTCCTTTTTTTTTTTTGGATGAATTATTATCTAACACATTATTTTAAGGAAAAACTTCACTTAATCTCTTTGGACTTTCATCATTTTTATAATCACTCATCTAAAGTTAATAAAAAAACTCTCAATTTAAGATATCAAACTTAAAAAAGTTTATAATATTACTCCTACAGTTAAAATTTGGTGTTGGTAAGAATTTTGGTATTGATGGCATTCTCATCAGGTTTAAAGTTCAAATTCCTTAAGTGCAAACAATTATTTGGGATCATGCCCGTTGATAAAGTCAAAGTCTTACTCAATCTGTGTGGATAAGGCATTTTACATAAATCTAGAGTTTACCCAACTATAATGTATATACAAAATATCCATGCATTTGGAGGGGTTTCCATTAAAAAAAAAAGGAAGAAAAGGAAATACTAATCCCAAACTCTTAGTAAGAAAAAGAACACACCTCACATGCACTATCAATATCTTAACAAAAATCTTATTTCCAATTATATAAATCAAAACTGTTAATGACTTAGAGTAAAGATTAACGTAGGCCTGGACTGAATGAACAATAATTCAGTCCAGACCTAATTTTGTATTTTTGTGAATTTTATTATTAAAAAAATAATTTTTTTTTTTTTTAAATCCCATACAGCCTTCATTCGGTCCAGGCTAATATCTATCGCTCTTCAAAGACTTATTATCACCTTTTTTTATTATTAACCACGGACCATATTTAGGTGCCGATAAACGGCTCAAATGAAAACTTCCCTTGAGGCTCGCCAATCTCCCAATCAGATTGACCACAAGAGAATCATAATCCCCGGGATTAGCATATAGGAGTAAATTAGTGCGGTTCAGAACAGGTAGACACAGCCAATCGTGTCTGAGTAGCCATACTCAATCTTATCCCCCATTTCTTCTCTCTTTCACACAGAAAAATATTAAGATAACTAGATAAGATTCCTACCTACAAAAAAAGAAAAGAAAAAAAAGAGCTAGTAATTCCTTTATACCGGGAACATACAGGAGCGTGTGGTCTCTTTCATTACTGGTTTGGCGCATATCTCATTGTTCTCTGACGTGGTCGCGCTTGTCGCTTTTAAGTTTTATCTTCCTTGCTATTTTGGGTCCTATAAATTCTATCTTTCGCTGCCTCATCAGTCACCAACTCGTACATCCTCCCAATTCTTCTAACAATCGCCTTGGATAATTTACTGTTTTCCAGGTAACATTTTCGATTATCCTTTTCCCCTCTCTCTCTCACGCTGATTTCTGTTTCTAAATTCTGATTTCAGATCCACCAACATTTGCTCACTTAATTCAGATGCTTCTTCTCTGCTTTTTTTTTTTTTGGTCTTCATTAGATCGATTTACTCGGTGTTGCAGCATTTTATCAAATTTTTATCTAATTGCTTGTTTCTCGCTTATACTAGTTGTGCTGACACGGTTGTAGTTTTTGTATTGGGTTGTCAAAAATGTTTTGCTTTTTTTTTGCGTTTTTGAATAAATTGTATGGTTGTGTCTCCCTCTCAATGTCGAATACGATATAAATATAATTGCTCTCACGTTTGCTGTTGTTGCTCCCATTAGTTTAGATTCGCATACATGCGTAAAAAACATACACGATTTTTTCTTTTCTTTTCTCTATCTTCTGCACTGCCTCGCTTTCTTGGGTGCTCGGATGGATTTCAATTTTTGAGCTCTATTGTTCACTTCATTTATTTGTATCTTCTATTTCAACCTTTACTTCGCACAGTTAATCTTGTTCTGTTAGCTTTAATTAGTTCCTCAAGTTTTCATTTTGTCGTTCCCTAAGCAGTTGACTGGCTTCAGATCTGGTCATTTAAGCTTTTGTTTTGTAATTTCTGGGCGAGGATATTAGATCTGATCTGGGTTGTTCTCGTTTCAATTGAAAAGCAGTTTTTTTTTTTTTTCGTTTATAGATGAGTAAGAACAATTTCAATTGAAAAGCAGAAATTGATCAATCGGTGGTAGCCTCCCCAGCGCTAAGCTGTGTAGATCTTTCATCTTCGTGTTTCCATACTCATTTTTTGTTATCATACTGGTGGGTGGGTGGGTGGGTGAGTGGTCCTGGGGTTTACGCGTTCAGTAATTAAGAGGAATATAATAAGGTCTTTGGATTGTTTATTTGTATCCATTACATTTGTCTATCACTTTAAATAAAGTAATGACTTTTTGTTTTCGGTCATGAAACGTGATGTAGAGAATTTAACACAGAAAGTTAGAAACAACTGGTTTACTTTTTGGTTTTTAGTGTATACAAGTGGCTAATAGTCCCTTGTAGGCCCCGTGTTTTGAAATTGGTAGTCATAACAAATGAGAGTTATGTATTCTTCTATTGAATTTGTGAGTAGAATATCAATTATAACCGTTTTGTGGCATTGTATTTTATGCTGTTACATTCAAGTTTTTGGGAAATTTCTTTGTTTTTTTTTTTTTCACTGAGCAAGTTTTGGGTATTATTTGAATTGACTTTACTTGCTCTTATATGTTCAGATTATCATTGAATTGAATCAAATGGAAGTTACAGGGGGTTAAGACTTGCTGGTTTTTATGGCCTTGAATGGTATGAGTTTTTTGTCTTCTTTAGATGTATGAATTTGTGGAGAAATATTGGTTCTTTTACATTTCCATTCTAAAGACTAGGTTGAGATAACATTGTTTTATGATATGTAGATATTTGGGAAATGTGTGGAGGAAGGGACAACGTTGGCTTCAATAATATTCTGCATAGAAGAACAGAAAGGAACTACTGTAAGAGCAAAGCTTTTGGTATGGAATTTGAATCAGACTGGACGAGACATAGAAAATCCTCGGCATTTACAGCTCAAGTGATTCGTTCTGCAACATCTTTTATGCCTTGGTCTTGTAGAATCCCTATTGGTGAAGGATATCATGAATTTCTTTAATTAAAATTCTGTCATTCAATCATATTTTACGATCTTTGGGTGATAAAGTTGATAAAAAACGAGAATCATCCGTCTCTTTCAAGATTTATATAACTTCTCAGTTCAGTCAATGCTGGGGTTTGTGAGTGGAAAGAAGAGATTCACGGAACCAAATATGTGTTTCTCCAATTCAGTCAAGCAAAATGTACCGGCTTGTTCGAAAAGCAATCCCCATTTCTCTTCTCAGGTTGTTTATGATCATGACAGCCCCATTCTAGCTGGGCTGCCTGATGATGTTGCAAAGTATTGCCTTGCACTTGTTCCTCGTTCCAACTTCCCAGCTATGGGTGGTGTCTGCAAAAGGTGGAGGTCATTTATTCAAAGCAAAGAATTCATCACCGTGCGGAAATTAGCTGGGGTGCTCGAGGAATGGCTCTATGTCTTGACTATGGATGCTGAAGGGAAGGAAAGCCATTGGGAGGTTCTGGATTGTTTGGGACATAAACAGAGGTTTCTTCCAACAATGCCTGGTCCTGTGAAAGCTGGGTTTGGGGTGGTTGTTCTTAATGGAAAGCTTTTTGTCATGGGTGGCTATTCTGTGATTGATGGGACTGGCTCTGCCTCTGCAGATGTTTACCAATATGATTCCTGCCTCGACAGGTTTGTTTTTGTTGCATTTTCTTTGAAGGCTTGGGACTCTCTTGCTTTTTACAGGATTGACCAATTTAAACTTGTTAGGGCTATAGAGTCAGATCAGTTGTCAAACTCAATTGAAGGTTTTATGCGATTTGTATATTCATGCTTATTTTGCATCCTTTTCTGGTTAGGAAGCTTAATTTCTGTAGGGGGCTCATTTTTTGAAGTCTTATAGATCATGCCCTTTCATTTAAAAGTTGGTGATTTTGCTTGAAAGAAATAGCAGATTTGGACTGTTTGATCAACTAATCAATTGCACTAATTACAACAAAGATTGGTTCTGAATCAGTTTATCAGATGAAAAAATATTTAATAATATTTCTGCCTTCCAACATCAAGAACATCCCTTGAATTAGATGCAGGATTACATCACCTCGGAATTCACTACAGAGGTCCTGCTTTGGCCACAAAAACGTTTAATACGTTTTATGAGATAAATTGCCCTCTAGAATATGCCGGACTAATCCCATCCACAAATGACTGTTTTGAATAAGCTCCATCTTTCTTGCAAGACAGCAGCAAGAAGTGTGCATACTATAGACACCCCTCTGCAATATTCTGTTCCAAATTGATGTTTGATCTTGTTTTTTTGGGTATATAACTTCAACATGGCCAGGTCCATTTGCTTGAGTTTCAATCTAGAATGGAACTAATCATTGTTGGTTCTATCTTTTCCACCCATACTGAAGTGTTACAGAACCAAATCAATCAACTTCAGTTGAGATTTGGTTTTGACTAATGATTCTGAGTGGTTTGCTTTTTCAACCCATGAAGCAGGGTGGGAGCAAATCAACAAGTCAAGGTCAGGTTGTTTTAGTAAGCAGTTTGTGTTGCGTTTTACCAAGTTGCAGCTTATTTGTGTTGATTGGTGGCTTCTCCATTTAGTTTTAGTCTTGAATTGGGTTTTTTTAACATCCGAGCCACAAATATCAACTTCCATAAAAGATCTTTGGTTTTTGATAAGGGACTCAAAGGGCGACCTTTTAGAGAGCCTGTTTTTCTTTTTCTTTTGACCATCTCTTGTGCTAGCTTTGTGACATATTCTTTGTAATTGCAGTTGGAGTAAATCAGCAAAGATGAATGTTGCTCGACATGACTTTGCTTGTGCAGAGGTTAATGGTATGGTTTATGCAGTTGGAGGCTATGGTATGGATGGTGACAATCTATCTAGTGTGGAGGCCTACGACCCTGATACCGACAAATGGACCCTCATAGAAAGTCTTCGCCGCCCAAGGTCGGGTTGCTTTGCCTGTGGGTTTGAGGGAAAGCTGTATGTCATGGGTGGAAGATCTAGCTTCACAATTGGGAACTCCAAGTTTGTTGATGTGTACAACACTGAGAGGCACAGCTGGTGTGAAATGAAGAATGGTTGTGTCATGGTCACTGCTCATGCTGTGCTGGGAAAGAACCTCTTTTGTATGGAGTGGAAGAACCAGCGCAAACTGGCAATATTCACTCCAGATGACAATTCATGGAAGATGGTACCAGTTCCATTGACAGGGAGCTCAAGCGTTGGCTTTCGATTCGGAATACTGGATGGAAAATTATTGCTCTTCTCACTTCAGGATGAACCTGGTTTCCGAACTCTGTTGTATGACCCAAATGCAGCCCCAGGCTCAGAGTGGCAGACTTCTGAAATAAAGCCGTCTGGTTTATGCTTGTGCAGTGTGACAATCAACGCCTAGAAGCTCTCTTCGGAAGCTGTGGATCTTCTCAGGAGTCTTGAATGTATCTTTATAATTTGCTGGCCTTTTGCATTTCACAATTACCTGTTTCCTCTCAGGAGTCGTGAATTTATCTTTATATGTATTCTGTTTGTGGATGCTAACTTTTCAAAGCATTTCTTATGCCTATTGTTAAATTGGTGTTATCTGGTTCTTATGCCTATTTTCAAAGCATTTACGTATACTATATATTGTTTATAATTTTTACTCTTCACCGTCCTCCTTTGGGGAGTTAGAGCTAAATATGCCCCTAGTATGTAGAAAAAGTAAGGATTCCTCGCTTTTCCACATTAAAGAAGTTCAAGTTAGCCAATATAGAATTTGTATGTTCCCAAGTGAATCAAGAATGAAATTTAATCATTTGGATCATCCGGATGTAGAATGGGGCTAATTCACGTCACCAAAAATAATCTCTGAAATAGAGAAAAGCCGGTTAGTGGAAATAAGAGGGCAAAATTGTCAAAAAAGTAAAACGACAATTTTACTCTCTTAGTCCGCCCATTGCTGTGCTTTCTCCATTAAAGTAGTTAATTATACATGACTAGAAAAAATAGAGGTGCGAGCAATTTAAATTTTTAATGAAAAGCAGTTGGATTGGGTTGGGATTTAAAAATTTCGAATGTGCGAGTCTGTTTTATATTTAAGTTCGTAGTGTTCATGTAATAACCACAAGGATCCTTTTAAATTCACCTGAGCAGGAGAGAAGTCATTTTTCGATTAAGGTTTTATGTTATTTTACCTAACCATGAATATAATGTTGCATCATTTAAATTTTTATATGTTAAAATATTGATTAAATGATTAAATTTACTTCTTCCTATTAGCTTAAGCTTTTGGGACAAGTGGTAATTTAACATGGTATTAAGGCCCCGTTTGTTTCGACGTAAAATGATTTACGTCGTAAAATGATTTCAAAGAAATCGATTTTCAGGAAAATGATTTCCGCCGAAATCATTTTCCGGCGTTTGGCGCGTACGGAAAATCACAAATATTTTTTATATTTTTATTTAATCATATTAACCTATAAAAATCAGTTTTTATTTGAATAAGCTCTTACAAGGTGTTCGACTATTTTTTATATTTTTATTTAATCATATTAACCTATTTTCCAAATAGGCTTCTTTATGCACCTTATCTTCCTCAAATCCAATTTGTGCACCGAAAGAATGACCATTTGCTCTGCTGAGTAGTTGGCTTCCATCAGTGACAAATAACTGCCTCATAGTTGGTGTGGATGGTGATGGAGGGGGACTGAATACATGTCTTTTCATTTCAGCATGTTCCTTGTATAGTTGAGTCATAAGACAACTTTCAAGGGAACTTAGGGGTTCAAGAACATGCCTATATGAACGTTTAGCTCTAAGAGAGCTTCTATTCCTTGAAGAACCACGAAAAGAACCCATTTCAGGAGCAAGGCCAGGTAATGAATTACCAGAATTGTCACTAATATCACCATTTAGCCTATTTCCAGCATCATCATTTGTTGAGCATCCTGGTGGCAAGCTGGATACAGAAAGTACATTGCAATCTTCATATTTCTCAAAGTATGCTGACTTTTCAACATCAAACCCACTAGTGGAAGTTACATCTGCTGCTGAAGCACCATCTAGTTGGTACATATCGGAAAGGCTCCCATCAGAAACCCATTTCCTATCTGCAGAAACCTCATCGTCTAGTTTCTTTCTCTGTGCCAATCTGTGGAAGGGACGACCTGGGGATTCAGGTTTCACGCAATTAGAATCCCCAGAAGAAAACGCAGGTAAGCTATTCCTACCCCTAGAAAGATTTTGCCAATACTTAGCTAAACATCCAGCACCGGCAGCAGCTGCAACCACCCACAAATCCATTTCCTCTCTCCCTTCCACAGAGACTACACTAACCAAATTCCACAATAGAAATTTTCCTCTGTGTTTTAATTCTCAGCAATGAAAGCCCAAAGCCAACAATTTCCATGAATACAAATCGAGAATCCTAAATCTAAGTATCAAAAACCCTCTTAACTCTGCAGGGGCAAAAAATTGGTTACAGATTGAAAACTTAAAAGCCACTTCTGCAGGAATAAAATCCACCAACTCAACTCAACTCAATTAACCTATAAAAAAATCACAAATATTTTCTTTTGCCTATTTGAACAAGCTCCTGAAAGGTAAACTTTCCACAACAAGCCAACTTCACTGAGTTAAATAGTCGAACACCTTGTAAGCAGGTGCACTCACGCAAAACACGTGTAATGGATATTTCCTCACACCCATTCTCCACACTTCAAAACTACTCCTCCATCTTTCAAATACCAAAACAACCTAATTACACGCATCAACCAAAATCCACAAAACCGTAAAATACCAAAAACGCCTCAAAACCCAACTTTTTATCTAGTTTAGGAAAGCAATAAAGAAGGTTTATGGAAACTCCTCCCATCAAAATCTGGAAGTGTAAAAGGTGGACAAATCAGTCCAACCAAATCCTTCAAACGCAGAGAAACAGAGAGACCAGATTACCTGACGTCGAAGAGAGCCCTGTGCTAGCAAAGAGAGAGAGGAGCCGAGAAGACGATGAGTAGAGCGAGAGAGTCCTTTGCTTTTGGAGACGAGAAGGAGAGAAGAGGCGTCGGGGGATGAACTGAGCGAGAGAATCCTCTGCTTGAGGACTCAATGAGGAGACAAGAAAGAGATTAGAGGCGCGGGTTGAGGGAAGGGAAATTGGTTTACGAACTTTAATTTCGTAAGCCAATTTACGCTGGTTACTTAAGGATTTTCGGTCAACGGAAATTGATTTCCGTTTGATCACTATTTACGCCCCGCCAAACACCGTAAAATACGTAAAATGATTTCCCAGAAATCATTTTACGTCGAAACAAACGGGGCCTAGAACTAAAGGTCCTGAGTTCGAACCTTGACTCTGTCATTTCTTCTTATCAGCTTAAACTTTTGGGACAAGTGGTAATTTAACATTATATGACGTGGTAACATATTCACCATGTGATATCATATAAATCATTAGATAAAATTAAATAAAATTTTGACGATAAAATGGCTCCTATCCATTTTAAATAAAATTGAGAGGATCATATTATTTAATAACGACATGTGTTTTGTTAAATATAGGTTTCAATTATGATGAAACAAATATCCTGAATTCTGATCCCATAATTGAAATGTTCATTAAACAACCTAAGTATCATTAAGCATTGAATTATGTTAGGGTTTATGCCCTAAAATCCAATTCATTTTGTATGACATTTTAGTTTATTAAATAAAACTGTTTATTTTTCTGAATTATATGAAAACATTGGACATATTATTTTACATATACATATTATTTTGAATATATATATAATCTTGAAGTTATATTGAGTATGGTTTAAGGCGTGTAAATAAAATTATCACACAAAAGAACTTAAATTAGAAACCTTATAACTTATAAATAAGTTGTTTATAGTCAATAATGGAATTAAATATTTCCTTTGATAAGACTATAACATATCAATCATAGTAATTTATCTCAATCGTGTGAAGTGGAAACTTTTAATTGATATGTTAGTGCGATTGCAATGCACTAAATGGACAACGTGAGTTAACTTGAACTCGTTACTACTTATAGCATTGACTCTCAATCCTAAAAAGAATGCGAACTCAAATGTGAAGTAAATATCACTTTGATATATTTAGGATTGAGATCTTTTATGATCAAAATCGCAATGTGTTAAGTGACTACATGTAGCATTATGAGAAAACTACTACTCAAAAATGAATCTATGATCATTTGATTTATCAAAGCCACATGAAAAATTCCCTCCAGATAGGTTTAATGGGAATTGATTATTCTAAATCTTCGGTTGGAGCATTTTAGTAAAAGTTACTAAAATAAAATGTACTAATTGAAATATGATTTTATAAGTACTAGAATAATTAATAGATTAAATTAGATACTCGAGGATTAAAAGGTAATGAATTAAAGTGATAGCTCATTTATGACTTTTAATTATAATATGGATTATTTCAAGGAGGGGTCAAATGCAATTATAAAAAAGTCATTGAGAGTATTTAATAACCAAAATAAATACTAGAGTGCAATTACAATTATTAATTGTAATTAATAGTAACCTAGGACAAGTCATATTAGAGCTAGTTTTATTTTTACTCTAAATCCCTCTTCAAGTAGATTATTATCCTTATTGAACTTGACCTAATTGCTCAAGCAACATCAACTCCTTGCCCGCATATATTTAAGTAGAGGCTAGAGGTTTTTTTTAAGGCCTCCTTCTACTATGAGAGATATGCCTATTTAAAGAGAATTTGTGTATGCATTAGAATCCACACTCTTGATCTCTTAATCAAAATTAAGGAGAAGATTTAGAAGTCTTAAAACCCTAACCACATGTATACTTTGAGATTGGAGCAAAAAAATTCAAATCAGCCCCCTCCCTATTAGTACCCAACTTTAGCATTGTGAGTATGCTTCCCTAGCAATTTTTTGTTTTCTATAATCTAATACTATGCTTTCATGATACTGTCCTTGGGGTGTTTTTCGCTGTATATTTATGTTATATTCCCAACAATAATCATAGGTATACTGACGGTATTTAGTAACAATTAATATGTAACTTGCTGTAACATTCACATCCGATCCTTTTAATTTTTTTTTTTCAAATTTTAAAGAACAAATTCATTTTTTCTATTTCGAAAACTACTTTTAAAAACTACTTTACGATCACATTATTTATTATAGAAAATGATTCATTTTTTCTTATTCCTTTTAGGCTTAAAACAAATATTAAAGAACATTTTTTTTTTAGAGTAATGTTTATACTACATTTTTATCATAAACTATCTTATAATGACTAGTAGTAGTTTCACTCAGCTTTTAGATTAGTTATTGTTAAAATAAAAAAATAAAAAAATTTAATAATTGGTTAGAACTGACTATTATGTCAACATTATAAGATAAAATGTGATATATAACATTACTTTTTTTTTAGTAAGAAAGGATGAACAAAAATTAGATGTAGGATAATTTAAAGTGTTTTTTCATAATTTTTTTTTTTTTAAAATGTTGTTTAAAGGATCGTCTCCATTTTAAGTATAGAAGTCATTTTATTATCAGTATTTTATTTTATTTTATTTAATAATATACATAACAGCATATTATCTTAAAATTTTAAATATCCTTTCAACATCTCACCATGTGGCATAATGTAAGACCATTAAATAGAACAAAATAAAATTATTATCATGAAATGGCGTTCATATGCTTAAGGACACGGGCCCGAGAGTGGACACTCAGTTATGTAAATTTGGAGAGCGGAACAAATTTTGTTTTACTTACCAGTTACCACAGCTTCTCGCGCCCAAACACTCCAAAAACCCCTCTAGGTCCCGGGTCAGGAAAAAGGTCGAGCACCTGAGCTGCAACCCTTCCAATGGCGCGCTCTACCTAAAGGAAACCCCCCAAACCTTCCAAGTTCTCTCTTCCCACTCATTCTCCAAGCAACAGCAACAATGTTCGGAGCTCAAGCTCCCACCTCGGCCTTCGGCACTCCCTCTTCAACATCAGCATTCGGCACTCCATCTTCGACTCCAGCGTTTGGTACTCCGTCTACGACACCGACATTCGGCACTCCGTCTGCGAACCCAGTGTTTGGCACGCCGTCTACGACCCCAGCGTTCGGGACTCAAACGACGCCGTCTTTCGGCACCGGATACGGGTCCTCGCTCTTCGCTACCCCGTTCTCGGCTCAGCCTCAGCAACAGCAACAGAGTCCGTTTCAGCAACCGTCCTCCACGTTCGGCTTCCAAACGACACCGTTCTCTGCGCCGCAGCCCGGTACTTTCTCCGGCGCGCAATTGACTACTCAGATGGCTCCCGTGGCTCCTCTTCCTTTCTCTCTCGCCGATCGGGATATTCAAGTAGGGCTTCTTTTGGAAAAACCCTAACCCTAGCTCTTTTCTTTTGCTTAATTGATTTTTTCTTCTGTGCGCGTTTGATTAGGCTATTGTTGACGCTTACAAGGACGAGCCTGGAAACCCTAAATATGCTTTTAAGGTTCGTTTGTCTCTTATCTTCTTTTCGCTCTGTTTGTTTACTGAGAAACTGAGGCAATTTAAAAAACAAAATAAAGCAAGATTTTGAAAAATTGTTGCCGTTGTGGTGATGTTTGTGGAATGAAAATGTGTCGTTCCAAATAATAGTTTCAGTTAATTTCCGTGCCATTTCTGAGCAAAGGAATGGAGAATTGGGGTTTTGGAGGTTTTTTTGATGTCTTGATGATTGTGTTGATTTGGCAGCATTTGTTGTTCAGCGTCACGGATCCACGGTTTAGAGTGAAGCCTGCTGGTGTATCAGATGTGAGTCTTTTTTTTTTTTTTTAATATTCCTTTTACTTTCTTTACTTTTGTATGTTGAGCTTCAAATTTATTTTTTCGGCTAAGTTTGAAGAATAGTTTGCATTGCCAGATTATGTGGGCAGAGGCTATGGGTAAGCTAGAGGGTATGGAAAGTGCTGACCGGGAGCGCCTGTGGCCTCAGCTTGTTCAGGGTTTTAAGGATCTTTCACAGCGTCTTAAGGTAATATCTGTTAATTTTAAATCATGAAATGTAGTTGTTCACAAGTAATTCTTTCTAGAACTTTTGATAAAAAAAAAAATTATAGTTGTGGATGGTAGCATGTGGATTTGGATCGAAGAAAAATATTTTGTACATTTAAACAAATTATGTGCATTTCTAATAGAGTGGTTGAGCAAGAATTGAGAGAGGATAATGGAAGCTATGTTATTATTATGACTTCACAGAAAAATCTGGATGCAGAAGGAAAAACCTATAGTAAAGTAATGATAGGGCTCCTAATTAGATAATATCGAACGAAAAAAGTAGCATCTATTATATAATAGCAGTTATTTCTTATAGTGCAAAAAGTTGGGGCAGTGAGTAGAACACATCTGACAGCAATGCATGGAATAATGAGCTCAATGGGGGGATATATATATATATATTTTCTTTCTTATTCTTTTTCTTTCTGTTGGTAAGATGAAATATATTTAGATGAAGGAAAAAAATTTAGCAATGCGGTCAAGGTTACAGGGCTGTGTAATAGAGTTTATTGGCTGTTATAGCTACTTTGCTGCTGTTGTTTCTATGGTTGCACTCAAGGAGTACAAGTGGCAATGATAATTGGATGTTTTGGGAGGACCTTATCATTAAAGAGTAATGCTTTCTCGTATTCATCATACTTTGGGACTGGCTGGTGTAACATTTTAGTACCGGCTTGGTGCAGATCCAAGATGATGTCATTGTTTCGGATGCTGAGAGGTTACGAATTACGCAAAGCAATGTGAAGATGGTACTCTCTCTCTCTCTCTCTTCCATCATAGTTTTGGCATTTACGTATTGAACAATCTCTGCAGCTTCAAAGACATTTTCAAGCTGATACTCTTCCTCGGATTGAAAGAATGAGACAGAAAGAGCAAGTTCTTCAAAGGCGTCTCTTAAGGGTGGGGACAATTTCTGCTCTATGATTGAGAAACCGTGGTAACTGTGTAGTATGATTTAATTCATTGCATCAGAAAATCAATCTGTACAGGATGGCCTTGTTAATCACGCATCATGATAATGCATTAGACCTGAGAGGGAAGTTTCTGGAGTCCTGTTTTTCTTTTTTCTTTTTGTTGGGGGGGTTCTGTTCAAGAGTGAAAAACTTCCTTCTAATTTGCTTTAGAAACTGCTATACTGTCTAAATCCTTGTAGTTTTCTGTTTAGTGCTGGTCTACTCATCTGGTATGCCTACAGGTAATGAGAATTGTAGAGGCTATGGAGGGTAAGGGTTTCCGATTACCCCTAACGAAAGGGGAAGCTGAATTGGCCGAAAAGTTAGCTGCAACAACTAGACAGGTAGACGTTTCTTGTCTTTTGCCCTAACCTGATATTCATGCTTCATACGCTCCGGCTGTTTTCAGTAGATGATACTGACAGTAGACACATTTTCAGCTGAAAGGATCTGGGGCAGAACTTTCTAGGAGGGTACAAAACCTGCTGACTTTGTCTCGTGTTCAAGCAAATGGCTTTGGTGCTGGTGGTTCTGTTTATCTTCCAGGATCAACCAAAATACATGAACAGAGTCTTGCTGATATGCAGGAGGTGAGAGTGGACAAGATTTGAAAGCTCATCAATTTCTGTTTTCACTTTTGAATTATTTTAATAAACTTTTTTTGTTTTGGTAGTGCACTTGCTGCTCACAGTAATTGTCACTTCTGCTTATGGGCATTACTATTCATTAGTTACATATCATTAGAATACAGGATGTCCATGTCTTAATTCTCCTTTTTGTGGGTCAGGTCTTACAACAGCAGACAGAGGCCATTGCTAGGCTTGGCAATGTTTTGAAGCGAGACGCCAGGGACATGGAGATCATAATGGCTGAGGATACACACTTGACAGAAGATGTGAGCTAAGAAGCTTTAAATGGCAAAGGCACTCTTGCATCTGTTCATGATGATGTTTTTAATGTGTTTCAAAGTTTTTGAGTTTGAGGTAAAAAATCTGGCGGCGGATATAACTCTTGACCCCAAAAAAAATTTAAGTAAAATAGTGGAAGTCATTTTTGCTAACGTCAGAGCATTAAAAACTCTTCTTTACTAATAATTTCAAAATATCATGCATCTTCTTTTCATTGAACAGTTCAGATCTCAAAGTAAAATATTCTCTTCTAGAAGTTGGTCTAGAATTGCATGAGTGGATGGCATGGTGTTGGCAGTGACTGACTTAGACCCAGTTGTGGTCAGGGCTTGGATGATTTTTACATCATTTTGTTGATTCCTCTTCTCGTGCGATATGTTCTGAAGTTTAAACTCACGATTTTTTTTTTTTTTCCCTGGGGATGGGGGTTGGCTTCCATCCCAAGTCAGGACCTCTACCTAATCTCTAACACTCGAGCTAAATTTCAAGGGCTTCTACTGTTTGGCATTTTTATAAGCGAAAAGTAGGGGATTCTAGAAGCAGAAGGCACCCCTGGTGATAGCATCCTCATCAGTTTACATCTTCATCTTACAGAAAGCTATAAGCAAAAGGTTGTCTAAAAATGCTTTAACTCACACAGGCTCCTACAGTTTAGGCTCATGCAAAACATAACACCACTTCAAGCATGATGCACGTGAAAGGGCAAGCGTGCAATGTCGTGCAATTGTAGGCATCTAGTGATTTTGTTAACCAAACTTTTGATTTTCATGTGTCAAACAAAAGAAAAGAAAAATTGGATGCCCCCTACCATGAAAAGCATCATATAACTTTTTTTTTGGATGGGATATCCTAACAATTCTTAAATTGTGGGTCCTAACTTTCTTCATAAGCTTCTGCCATGATTAATACCACGAGTGATGTCCAACCAGTAAAAAGCCGTGCACCTTTTCCCCTGCCTTTCATCTGATCATACTGTTCCCACAAAAACCCAGTCTGGCGATGATTGCGAACCACATTTCTGCAGCAAGGGAAAATATTATTTAAATTAATTGGCGAGTTCTGATGAGCTTAAGCCATATTCAGGCAATATGTGAGACGGTACCTAATCAAGTTGCCCCTCAGGTCATCATAGGTGGCTCTGGCTCTGTCCCTATATGGTCCATCTTCTGTGACAATCACCAGAAAAAGACTATTTTTAGTTTTCTTTTAGGGACTTTTTCTTTTGTATAAAGCATGAAGGTTTACCTTTAGAGTAATGGTGGAGTGCTGAAAGTATAATGTAATTTATGTTCATCCAAATTGGACCTCTCCAATAAGGTGGGTCATGCTCTGTGTTGCGTTTCATGTATACTGAGCTGTAGCATACAAAATGACATGTCGTAGTCAGATTAGTTCCAGAATCAACACGGTCTCAAGTCATCAGAAAGTGACAATATGTATAAAACCACAGTAATTCGTATGAGCAGATTATACACCTTGTTTTGGCAAGAGAACGGAGCCCATAGTCCGTCCATAGGATACTCTGGTTTGAGATGAGGTCAAGCTGTTTTTCCAGAATCCATGATCCCTGAGTTAAACAATACACCTGAGAGATCAATGATACCAAATGGACAAAACCACAAAAACCCACCACTACACATAAAAAAATAAATAAATAAATAAAAAAAGAGCAACCGCTTTATATTTACGTGCCCCAGAGTAAGAACAGACAGAAACACCAAATAACAGGTCAAGCATTGTCTTCAAGATTAGATTGTCTGTGTAACTTACAGGTGGAATGAGCCTCCCAATGAATGGGAAAAGACTGACATAACCAACATGAGGAACCAGTCTCAACTGAGGCCTTTCTAACACTTCGCGCACAAGCTCTCGAGTTGCATAATTGTCTCCTACCTTCTTATCTTTCCAACTTAAACGAACCTGGCATGATTAAACCAAATTTCAAAACAAACAGGTAAATGTTACGAGCAAAAAGGTTAGAGCAAGACATGTTCACCAAATGATATCTGATTCAGGAGGGCAAAAGCCTATTTGACAACAGAATCCTTCTAAAGCTATTGTTTCAACAGTGATAGCAAATGCTAGCATGTCAAGCCTGCATCTTCACCTTCTACACACTAAGAAGGCTAGAAATTTGTAGTTCCTCAACCAATTATCATTCTGTTACCCACCAGCAAGATAAAATTGATGGTAATTAATGAACTATTCTTTTCTTACCAAATGAATAGGATGTGTATAAACGTTCAATTTTTTTTTTTTTTGAAAGATCATCCCTGAGTAACTCATTCACCAAAAAGAATAAGATGTGGACATCACAGGATAAAAAAAAAAGAAAAAGAAAAAAAAGACGTCAATATACAATCAACAAGAGTTGGAAAGATAATATCTTGTGGAATCCTTGCATCATGTATCATCTGCAGTTAATGTTTGTGAAAAATGCAATTATAAATACAGACAGTGTACCTTTTCAGTATGATTTCCAAAATCAAAATAAGCTCCGTATGCATCATCAAAGTGCATCTGTTTAAACATCAAGCACATATATAAATTAAACTATAATAGTAACCCCCATATCTCACCTAAGCATCCAATCTAGTAATAATCAGTTATTTCCTAGAAGTTATCTAGGAAAAAATCACCAATATATATTAACCCCCCATGCCCCCTCATTTCTTTCTTCCCGAAAAGCAGTAAGGGAAGATTTTTTTGGTGACAAATATTCCAAAAGGTTGTGAAGTGGCTAGAGAATCATGGAGTAAGATTTTTAGCCTTTTCGATGTAGAATAGGTTATGCCTAGAAGGATGATAGAGTTGTTAAATCGTTGGTGAAATCAGTTGGGTAGTCGTTCAATTTTAGCCGCTTGAAGGATGTCCCCTTTGTGCTTAATGCGGAGTCTTTGAAGAGGGCGGAATGCAAGGTGTTGAAAAGATTGTGAGAGGCCGATGGAACTTAAGAACATCTTAGTCAATTCGCTTTATATATAGACACCGGTATATAATATTTCATACTTTTCTAACTTTTATGAATTTATGGATTTTCTTTTTCTTTTTCTAATCCTTAATGAGAGTTTTTTCTTGTATACATCTTGTGTACCAGGGTTGCGCCCCTCTACACTTATTAATGATATGCATTACTTATTAAAAAAAAAAAAAATCCAAAGTACTACATATTTATGGTATAAAATAACACCGTCATTTCACAGATTACCAATTCAGAAAGATCAAAAAGTAGAGGAATGAGAAACACTTTCAGACAGCATGATGATAAAACAAACCTGATTCAGAATTTCAAAATCTGAGAGCAGCTTAGCTGTTGTACCATAATCCTGCATCATTTATTTCAAAGGTCAATTAACTAATAGAGGAGTTATACGCTAGATACCTTTCCTCATTATTGTACCTTTCCAGGTTTATTATCCTTATCAAAAAGCTCTGCAATGGAATGCATGCAATCTGCTGCAAGATACATCCAGCATCTGAGATCCAAGTGACGTTCATCTTCACTTGGGTGTGAAGCACGTGGATAATCATCCAACCCAGAGGACAGTGACTGGAGATGTCAGCAACAATGTCAGTTTACCACTTCTCTTCAATTTGGAAAACTCTTCCAAGGAATCAATATTACACTGCTAATAGTGTTAATTAAACTAAGACTCCAAAATAAAATCCAAATTTTGGAATTATGTATGGCATCATATGTCCTAGGACCACCAAAAATTCAAGAATCAAGATATCCATAAATAAATTTCATTGAGGTGGTGAGTGGTAAGGAGGGTTGACAAAATTGCACTACACACAGATGGCCACTAAAAAATACTTTCACTGAGTCCCAAGGGTCAAACATAGTCAAGAATTATGAATAAAGCACAATAGTTGTACTGGGTCTCTCTAATTTATTGTACCAGAAATGCATTAAAAAAGGAAAAGAGGTTGCAGGATGATGTGAAGGAACCCCCTCAACCTTACAAAATAAAAGTCATTTATTGCTTAAATGTTTCAAATGCACCAAATCCCAATGGTTCAAGGCGATGATGTCTGCCCTGGTGCACTACTGTGCTTTTCCTGCCTAAATCATGCTACTTTGACTCCAAGAAGCTCATAAAAAATGAAATTTTATACCTAAATTATAAATTACCCCAACATCGAATATCACATTCTATAGGAAAGAAAGAGCAAGGAAAAACAATCTGTATACTTCAAGACTTATTAATGCTGTAAATTAGAACCTTTGGATTTAGTTCACGAGTTGTTGTACTGTCCCTCCCATGCCAATAATAGCTGCTCTTATCCTTCCCTGTGTTAACAAAGAGAATACTCCAAGTAAATCAGAAAATTGAAAATTAAATCCAAGGCAGACAAGCATTTATCTGTCGTGTGATTCCAGTTGTCTAAAAAATCTATTATCACGGATGACATCAAGCTCTGAGTAGGGAGAGTTGCATTAGGTAGATGAACAAGGTAAAAATTTGAAGTACATAAGTACAAGCATATACATATCTACACCATGCCAGCAAATGCTACACAGTCTATATCCTAAAATAATATTACACACATTCATTCAATGTATCGTAATACTATTTTAGATGACATCAGGGTTAGAGAAAGGAGTTGGAAAGGGTAGAAAACATATGTAAAACTTTTTTTGATAAGTAGAAAACATATGTAAAACTTATAAACATAATAAACACTGATGCCACCAAGATCTTTTACATAGTTCACACCCTCAATAAAATTACAGACAATCCATCACATGTATTATTTACCCCCTCCATCCCTGCCCCCATCCTCAAAGAAACAAAAAAAGAAAAAGGAAGAGAAAGATTAACCTTATATACCTGACTGGGTAGTATTGAACCATTGGAACCATGCTTCAAGGCGAACAAAAGCCCGCTCTAGAAATGAAGAGATCTCATTGCTTTCTGTGGCAGTAAACTTGTTTTTCTTTAAGCTATGAACAATATCTAGAAGAAGGAAAGATTCAAAATACATTGAAAATTAGGTTTACAGAAAACAGTACATTCTTATTTAGATAATATAAGTATACTTTTTATATGGAAAGACATAGAGTAGCAAATGATTTAATCTCCTGTTATCATGCATAACTGAAACACAGAAGCAAGAAATATGCACAACTGGGGAAAAAAGAAGAAGCAAAGTCTGACTTGTTTGAACAAAGCACCATAGCTATAGAAAAGAGGACACAGGCAATGACTTCAATTCTTCTGCACATAAAGGGAAGGGATATTCACCTCCTGTATAACTACGAATTCTCTCTCTTCCTATTGTTTGGATGGGCATCTTCATGTTGCCCAATCAGGATTAGAACTGACAAATTTTACAGTGAATTTTATTTTATCCACTCAGATCTGGAGGTTGTTAATATCATTCTATTTAATCCCTATGAGAAAAAATATGAGCTAAGGTGTCAATTTTCAGATCAAGATAACTTTTCATTCACTTAACCGGGAAAAAGAAAAAGGTTTAATCATCTTAACCTGTGTTGATAAGTAATCTCAATCTTGAAAATCTGAGTCCTAAATGAATCTAAATGTAGTTCTGTTTTCTCTAAAGAAACATTGGTAAGAAACCTTGCCTTATGCTATAACTTGTGTCAACACACTAGCATCAACATAAGCATCACCTTCAACTCATTGGCATTATCTTTTAAATTTACATATAAGAAGCATTCAAAATGTCAATAAAATACAATGATGGGAAGTAGACTCTCCAGTAACATTGTACCAAAAGTTCATTGAGAGAAAACCTTACCACGTAACACTAAAAAGAGGGTAGGTGGATTTCCATTAGTGGGATGTTGGGCAACAAATTCCTCTGGAACCTTACTGCAAGTACTCCAAAAAAGACTCTGTATTACTTTATTGGAGAAACCGAAACATCAAATTTGTTACACATAATTGAAAAAGGCAGTCTATATAACCTTTTTCTCAAGTAAAATTTGTTTAAAGAAAAGAAAAATGGTCCAGCCAAATAAGATAATCCAGATCACCTTAGAGCTTCGGCACCCAAAATTTGCTCACGTGGAATCCATCCGTCAACATTCATTAGATCTAACCAGTGTCCAATGATATCCAAGCAAATGTGAATATCCCAGCGCCTGGTCAACATTTAATAGTATGTATATGGTGTTACTGGTAATTATTAGTTAAGAAGCTCCAAAATTGGAGAAATTGCATATTTTCTAGGGGAAACTTCATATAGCTTCCCTAAACTTTCGGCCGTTAAATTTTAACATGCCCCTCCTAAACTTTAAAATCTCTCACTTAAGTATTTTTGCAAATTTCGTCAAATCCTGACAAATACCTAAATCTTATTTTGAAAATTTTGGTACCCTTCGTTAGGTGAAAATCCTAACGAAGGGGGTACGTGAAAGAAATTAGAAGTTCAAAGTACCAAAGTGAGAGTTTTTTAAAGATTGTGGGGGGCATGTCAAAAGAGTTGAAAGTTCAAGGAGGCTATCTAAAGTTTCCCCTTTTAAAACATGAAGGTAACAGGAAATCTGCACTTTGTGAAAATGGAACAACAAAAATTGGATTTGAACAGTAAAAGAGACCACTAACCTGATCAGCAGCTGATGAAAACCTTCATCCCATAAAAATCCCCTTGGGAAGAAGGGTCGACTTGGAACAGCTGTGTAAAGCTCAGCTGGCCAATATGAAATAATATTATCAAGACCCCCAAGCTGTAAGAGAAAATGGCCCACTGTATGACTTTGTCAGATGTCCAAATTGATGACAGCTGATGATAAGTATGAATAATAGAAGTTCCACAGGTTGTAAAAGAAGGGAAAAAACACCACAAAAATTAAGAATGAAAATGCCCTGTTGTTAAGCCTGTCAGAACATAATTACTACTGCAAACAACAGACGATAATGCAAAAAATCTTCTTTTATTTTATTTTTATTTTTATTTTATAAGTAATCGACACATATCATTAAAATTAAAATCATAAGGTGTTCTTAAGTACACATGCAGTATACAAGAGGAAGCATCTAACTAGAATAAGCAAAAAGAACAAGAAAATCACTATAACCAATCGTCAAAGAAGAAACATAAGCAACGGAACAAATACGTAATACTTGATAATGCAAAAAACCTAATACCTAATACTTGAGTTTTGCCTTTTTTTCTGATATATACAAATACTCTGAAATCAAAGGTTTCATAAGTGAAGTGAATCAAGTGATAGCTTGTTATTCAGCAATGCTCTATCTGATTATGTTATTGGAAAGCCCCAAGAAAGACAGGAAACCACTGAAAGCTTCATTTGCCTTTTCCTCTAACTGTCTATTAATCATTCTGTTAACATCCAACTTAAATACTTATCAAAATCTCAAACACCATTGTAATCACTATGACCAAGCTAACTAACAAGACATCAAGCTGGATAATGGTGCAACCTGAGACGTGAAGTAATAGTACAAAAGTAAAAATATTATAAGAACATCATATGACTAATGTCGTCATTTATGTTTGCAACGATCAACGTTGATCGACTTAATACTTACATGCTACCGACAAAGAATTTACATCACATATAATACGACGGAAACAAAACAAATTCATATTACTTACATTTGGGTCCCTTGGGAGTGAAATTTTTGACTGGCCATAGAAATAGCCTATGCCACCCAACATGTTTCCAACAGCAGCCTTACCAACAATCACAGATTCAGAATCGAGCTGAAAATATAATACCAGATTTTCAGAATTCTTCAAATTCAAGCAGAATAAAATTATTACGTGCATAGAACAAACTTAATGGAAAAAGACTTCAAATGACTGATGACTCTTCTTCCTTCCTTCCACTCATTTGCCTTTGTAGTTTTAATTTTCTCGAATTAAATCAGACATAGGAAGTCTCAAGCAATCAAAAGTGTGCAACTCAAGGATTGACTCTCACACTGTTTTTCATGAATGTATGTAACCAACCTCAACAGTTGTTTGGCTTAATTACATTTTTCAATTTTTTCTTTTAATTATTTTAAAATTTCAGATATGGGCTTGGAACAAACTAACTATCAGATCAGAAATCATTAAAAGCGTCCTAGAAGTTAAAAGGAAGCATGAGGGAAGGCATCAATGCAACGGAAAATAAGGACTTAAGTAGGCTGCAGGCATCACATAAGACACCTCATAGTTCAATGAAGTACTCAAGATGGTGGACAAACTCATTCAATCACCATGGTTTAATCAGCTTATCCAGCGCATCCACCGTTCCACCATCTTGTTCAGAACTAAAACAATATCATAGTAGGGAGTACTATATGTTACCTCACATTATCCATGCAACTACTAAAAAGAGATGTCACTGGAGGCGAGACATTCAACAACCAGGTACGATGCTACAGTGTGTTATATATAGTATCAAACTAGAACAATGATAAAAGTAAATGGAAATAGTTTCCAAAGATTAACAGTTCGATACCTTGTCAGCCAGGTTAAAGCTCTTCTCAAATTTAGTGTCAAATTCTCTTTGCTTCTCTTTCAACTGACCAGTCAGTAAGGTACCTAATATTTTACAGTAAAACTAACAGAGATTTAGAAAGGAGAAATAACAACATTTCATTTGGAAGTTAATGTAGAAAACTTTCCCTAAATTCAGGAAGGACCTGCCCCTGGGCATTGGCTCAGCTGGTAAAGGGAAGGTTGGGACAAGGCTAAGTCCTAGCTTCAAACTACAAAAGAAAATGAGGAAAGGCCTACAGATCTGAATATAGAGAACCATATCCTAGATCATTAGCAGTAAAGATGACTATATTTATCGTTTTGACAGGATACTTAGCAGTAAAGAGGACTGATTTATGATTTTGACAGAAACCATGATAAAAAGCAAGATTAGCAGTAAGATTGAAGGCAGAGTGCAAATTTCTAATATATAGTTCGTGTCTGCTTGGGTAAAGTAGCGGACATGCTAGAATTCAAATTAAAATAAAAACAAAATTTGAAAATGCATATCATAGACATATTATCATATTGAATGGACGTGGAAGGCACCTGTAAGGCTGCTGACACGTTCTTCAACTCTTGAGCTTTGCAAACCAGTTCCAGAGACAAACACAATATCCATTTTGAAAGGAATCCGAGCAGAAATCTGCATAGAATTGGAAAACCTCAGGAGAAGGAAGAGAGAATGTAGAATCCAAGGGATGAAAGGTGTCAGCCTTAGTTACTAAGCACTTGGTTTCATATTGGAGACTATGGATTGAAACCCACTTTCATTAAGATATCTTTTTTCTTTTTCTTTTTTGTGGCCCCACAGGGGGTTGGGGGGATAGGAGCTGCTACCTTTTGTTAAGCAGCCCATAAGTTTGAGTCACCACCAATAGACTAGGAAAAAAAATTTGTGCAGTTGACAGATAATCCACACCTTTAAGATCCTAGATTAGTTATTAACACTATAACCACATACCTGAAAAACTAGAATATTTGGAGAATCATCAGATGTGTCAGATAGCTTCAGCCAACCAAACTTTCTTGCCTGGTGATATGTACAAAAAAGGAAAGAAATCAATAGCAATTTGAAGCAGCACAGTTGTTCTAACAGTCTAAATTGCAAATATGAAATTATAGATTGGGATGCAAATGAAAATCTGACATACTTGTGCTCCAAGGTTTCCCTGGACAAGATCAGATAAATTGTGAATGTGATTTGTCTTAAAACCAGCATAATGGACTTCCAATTTGTCCTGTAAAAGAGAAAACACAAAGATGTAGGCCACAGGTCAGTGTCCAAGCTAAGAATGCAAAAGATCATCAAATAATTCTTTTTTTATTGGTAAGTGGGAAACATCAAGGACTATGCCATTCCATGGCACAGTTCCTAAGATTTTATTTAACAAGTAAGAGGATTTCATTAAAAACCAAAGGGCCTACCCAAGTATACATGGAGTATACAAGAGAAACACCTAAACAGATAAAGAAAAGAGATCAAAAAAAGCAGCAGTTCTATCATTCATAAAGAAGCAAAACACTTGGATTTTTACCAGCACTCGTTTGCAAACATTACCATTGATTTTAAATGAAGCTGCCAATCTCCAACATCCATTCGTGAACCTGATGCAAGGAGAGAATCCTCACGAATGTCCAAGATATCTCTACTCAAACTTAGAGCGCTGCCATCTTCATCAGCTATATAGAAGAATATATGTGCAGTTCCCCTAATGTCCTCATTCCACTTAGATCTGTGGAAAAACCACAACAGTAACAATTTATGTTAGGAAGTGTAAATGAATGCCTAATGAAAAACACCCTTATTCTGCCAAAAGCCATGTGCACTGCAAAGAATGCAGGGGATATTACCAATGGGTCTAGTTGTCATAGTTGCACAACACCTTCCCCTCCCCCCACCCTCCCCCCCAAAAAAAAGAAGAAGAAACCTTGCAGTTCTCTTAGCTGTAGCCATTATGTTGAGAAAATATAGCATGCATGCCTTCAGGGAATCCTCTCTTAATAAAAATGGTTCAAGCAGCAACCACAGTTTTCATGCTTCATACTGTGAAGAACATATGAGGCACACAACTATTTGGAACAAGGCTCATCTTGTGCCTAATTATGCACATCATGAATAAACCAAAAGTACAGAACTTGTGTTGCAAAATGAGATCTGCAAAGCATTATAAGGTTTTTTTTTTTCCCTCAGAATAAAATATCATCATTTAATTTGATTCATTTATGTTGTTTAATCACTAAATCCAACCCTCTTAGTTTAGTTCACTAGAGGGTGGGTCTCCAAAAAACGTTCTTCTGTTCAGAAATGAAATGTTCTGAAACAAACAAAAGTAAATAAATAAATAAAAATGTGGCTAAGGAGTGAGCGTACACTTTTATACAAAAAGAGAACAAAATAGCTTGATGCCTAACCTCACCTTCAGGATTCAGTAACTTTTCTCCAAGATATTAACCAACAAAATATGTGTGCGACTGGATAGTTAAGAGCTATACATTGGTTATAAAAAGCATAAGAACCTTCTGCAAAAGATAAACACTATAAATTTATTTAAACAACTCCAAATGGTCGATTGTGTTGTTCATGAATCAGAGCCAGACAAAACGCTTGAGAGATCACTTCATGCAGTCCTAACGGGACCATCATTTTTTAACTCAGTTGCAGATGCTACTTTAACATTCTTGTAAGAATTTTTTTTTTCTCCAATTTTAAGGCTAAATTCATACACAAATCACGCTTAGCATAGCACATGCATTTGATAAAGCAAATGTCATATTTAGGGGGTCTGGACCACTTACTGCTCACTTTGAACATCAATCCGAACAGCCCAATCTCCTCCATAGCCACTGCCATCAACCTTTGATTTCAAGAAACTTGTTGCCAACATCATGTCCTGGTCAACCAGAACTTGATGTCCAAAATCACGTCCATTATGATGTGTCCAACCATATGTGCTTAGCTCATCAGAATCTTGGCAGAAATGTCTCATGAAATATCTTCCATCCTTTACAGCAAGCCACATCAACCCAGCAATAAGAGAATGTGGAGTCCTGCCAGTTACAGCAGCTTATTACCAACGCATCTTTTGTAACTCATAAAGTTGGATGAAAGTGGAGAATAAAACGAATATAAAAACCATTACATCCGACAATGATGTCTTATTTTCCTCTTCTTTTCAAAATATAATGGCCAAGTGATCTCTTTAACTATATCATTTTGCAGAGAACTGGCATTCTGCTTTTAGCACAACCAAATGCCATGTTTTAGTGATTGTAGTAGCTGTAGTTGTTTCCAAACACAAACTCCAGGTAGACACATGCATGTTTGCAGGTCTGGAGATTATGAAATACTTAAATTTGATTTCCAAAATAAGCCTATTTATCTACAAATTCATATAAAGCTACAAGTGCAAAAAATATGTTTGATCTTTAAGTCTGGATTTTTGTTTACGTACTTTACTGTGAAATATGAATAGCCATTATCGACCACCCACTTTCTTACATTTCAACGCCAATTTCTAGAATACCGGTACTAAAACTGCTTTAGCCATCTTTACAAAGTTTCTATACAGAGATACATCAATAAGGAGATAACCTCTACTCCACAAACACATAAATCAACACTAGAAATTTTAGTTTTTATTTTTTATTTTTTTCCGGATAACCATCATGACCTGGATAATGATATCTATTCCTTTGATGCCTATTTACAGTTCATTTTACAGAGAATATGTTGGAACGCCAAAATTCAATATAGAAACCATTCCTTCAATCACGAAAAATAAATAATATAGTAACAAGCAGTGAACAAATACAATTGTTCGCAATGGCAACGGAAATACCTCGCACGAATCCCTAGATAAACGTGAGGGCGATAGGTTCCCCAATACAAGCTCTCTCTGTGCTCGCCTTGGAACTGCCATAACCAATTCATCCATACTTCATATGCCATAAATACCAAAAGGAAAAAACAGAAGAAATAGAGGAAAAAAGTCACATTGAACCTGAGGAAGGTCCATGACTTTTGGCGCTGGAAACGGCGTAACAACCCTAGATCTCGAAGCTTCTTCAGCTGGATTTACAAGATGACGAATCAGAAAAAAGATCGCTAAGAACGCGAAAACGCTGAGCCCGAGCACGACTTTCAGATTAACGTCGAAAATCCGAATAGAGCTATGATCTCTGCTTCTACCTCTACGTGCTTTCGGCTTAGGTTTTGTGTTGCGGAGAGAAGCGTCGTCCTCGTCGGCTTCCGTGGCGTGTTTGATTCTGCTTCGAGCAATTCTTCGGCCATTTCCAGACATTCTCAAATTACTAGGGTCTAATGCGTACCCAAATTCACAGACGCATTTGTGGATTTAGGTATTTTCAGGTAGTGATGAGAAACGAATCCAAGGCTGAGAAACTCAGTGCTTGCATCGCTCTGGTACTTCTGTATGTGTGTGTCTTCGATCAGTCAACCGGAAAACGGTCACGACGGATATGAAATTGGGCGTGTTAGAGGGCCGGGCTGAGTTGAATATCTGGCCCTCTACAGCCCATCTGTATGTACTTACTGGGCCGAAGACCCTTTAACGCGACTGGCTTTCTAAAGGACTTCACAATTTGATATGTTTTTCGTAATTTGAGTTTTTTAAGACGAGATTTTTCACTTTAGTGGCGCAGTTTATAAGGCCCATCCCATACGGATACGGTGACGAAGATGCAGTGTCACGCACGCACGGGGATTCGTTGTTAAGGCGATCTTACAACATAAAAGGACGACTCTTTCTCACACGTCTTTTAGCTCAGTCTAAGGGTGGGCACAAGCCGGATCGGACCATCCCCAATACCTGACCCGAGGCCTTTGGATTTAGAAATTCATTACCCAATACCCGACGTTACTAAACAGTAACTGGCGGGTATCGGGTATGGCAGGATGGAGAGAATCAGGTATTACCCGAACTTTGTCGATCGTAGTCATGGAGAGGCATGGAAGAGCATGGGTGTGGGAATCGGGACGGATGACGGTATTGCATGGGACGGATTCTCTCTGCATCGTCGAGCTTTGAGAGAAAGCTCTTCCATGGAGACAAGCTATTGTACAAGTTTTTCTCCTATATCCATTCATGACAGATGGTGTGGGTGCTAGACATCATGGATGACTCTTTCTCACACGTCTTTTAGCTCAGTCTAAGGTTGGACACGAGCCGGATCGGACCATACCCAATTCCTGACCCGAGGCCTTCAGGTTTAGAAATTCAATACCCGATACCCGACGTTACTAAACAGTAACCGACAGGTATTGGGTATGGCAGGATGGAGAGAATCAGGTATTACCCGAACTTTGTCGGTCGTAGTCGTGGAGAAGCATGGAAGAGCATGGGTGTGGAAATTGGGACAGACGACGGTATTGCATGGGACGGATTCTCTCTGCATTGTCGAGCTTTGAGAGAAAACTCTTCCATGGAGACAAGCTACTTTACAAGTTTTTCTCCTATATCCATTCATTACAGATGGCGTGGGTGCTAGACATCATGGACGCGGATGGCGTGGGCGCAGGAGGCTCAAAGCTTGTGGTGTTAGGTCTCTTCCTCATTGAATTTTTTGAGAAAAGAAGAGAGAGGCAACATTGAAGTAGGTTAGGGTTTAGATAGAAAAAATATAATTTTATACCACTTTTTCAAATTGGGTCAGTGTGGTGCGGGTTAGGTTGAAACCGAGATTTTTAGAAATTTAAACCCAATACTTGACTTGACTCAGACGGATATCCATAAAAATAACTTGTACAAAAAAAAAAAACCACACACACACACAAAAATTTAATGATTTGTGGGGCGGACAAAGCGAGTATTGTGAGTACAGATGAGTTTTGCCCACCCATAACTTAGTCTTGAAGTTGTTGGTAGCATATGTATGCTAGGAGTATTCTTTCTCACTAGTCTTGTAGATCATTCTTGAAAGTTGTTGGTAGCTTGACATATGCATACTAAGAGTATGACAATTTTTATTATAAATTGACGTGGGCAGTTTATGTTGCACTTACCACATTTAGAAACTGATATGTCAGTCCTCATGATACTTGCTACATTAGCTATTAAAATATAGATTGTCACAATACATCAATTTCCATAAAATGTAAATTGTCATAGGAATTTGTAAAGTATTGTAGTAAAAATTATAATATCCAAACATTTTCCACTAGATAAACTAAGAATTTTATAGACAAATGGAGACATTGAAGCAAGGGATAGTGCACATTCAGACTTGGCTTGTCATATATATTATAATATTAATTAAATGATTAAATCAATTATTTCTTATTAGTTTAAACTTTTGAGACAAATAATAATTTAATATGATATTAGAACAAATATTCTCATTTTCACTTAAATATTTAATGTATTGAGTTTCACTTATTAAGAGATAATAACCCACACGTAAGATGAAGTATTATAACATAAATTAAATGAATAAATCAATCATTTTATTACCTTAAACTTGTTAGATGAACAATATTTTAATAATATATTTATGCATCTCTATGCAATGCTAGTGTCACAAGACTTTACACACAGCAAGTACCTCCTAATTTAGAGTAAAAGCATATGCAATTACAAATGCTCGGATGCTCCCATGCTGCTATATCTTGGACACAGGTCAACATGCAAAAATTTAGTCATGCATTTTAATATTTCATCAATTACTTTTTAACAATTTTTTATTTATTTTTTATATCATTTCGCTCACTTTTTATTACTATTCAAATAAAAAAATCACTAAAAAATAAAATTCATTTATATATATTTTTATTTTAGTTATTAATTTTTTAATATAAATTTCAATAAATTATTTATTTTATTTTCTACTTTATTTAAATATTATCTTTTCAATATATACTTTTTTATTGTAAAAATTGAGTGAGAAGGAGAAAGAAAGAAAGGGAAGAAAAAATAAAATAAAATGTGTTTCATTGAACTTTCATAAATAAATGGAGATGTTTTATTTTGAAGCATCTAAAAAGATAAAGTGATTTATAATAGCTAAATATAACTATAATAAAAGAGCATTTTTATCTGGTTCTTTAAAGTAGAGATTTCTTTATTTTAGAGAGTCAAAATTCATTTTAGACTATTTTGTTGCTTTCATCTAGCTCCTACTTTAAAGAAAAAAATAGAGAGCATGAAATAATTGTCTATTAGTATGGAGCAATTTCACTCTATACTCTTATTTAACTAATAAAATATTAATAAAATAAATAATTATAGTAAGAAAAAGTAATTTTTTCCTTAAAATATAAAAAAAAATGTAAGAAGTCGGATAAAAATCTAAGATCCTTGATTAGATAAATAGACATAGACCCTCATAAATAAATAAAATACAATTGATATATATATATATATATATATATTTTTATATTTTGGGATGAATAACCCTATCTTAGCTTTAAAGCTATATAAAAAGAGGCAATGGCCTCTAAATAGGAACTTTTATTTGATGAAATAATTTTTGGTTCTAATCTTTACTCTTTCTATTACTACTTAAATTAGGTAGGGTTATTTTTATCTTTCACGATCTTTTTAAATTTTAAAAATACTATTTTGCTCCTACTTACTTCTGCTAGCTGAAAATTTTGATGGGTATTGTTGTCCTTTACTTAAACTTACTTTTTTACCCTTTGAGTTTGTAAAGACCGAATTTTTTTGAAGGGATTTTTTTTGTACCTTTCGTTGGTACGTTAGTTTTACGTGTTTGCCCCTTCAAATCCTTTGACTTCAAAAAAATAAGATGGGCTTTCTGGTCTTTTAATGAAAAATTACCTTAGACCCGTTTGGTTGTTAAAGAGTATGTTTTTTCTAGGGGGTTTTTTGGTCTTTTGATTTTTCTTTTTTTGCAAATTGTTTTTTTTCGTATGGCACGAGTTTACCGTTTTGCCCGTGTTTATTTTCACATGAATCAAATATTTTACTGGTTTTTACGGTATTTCGCTGCTTTTTCTTTCTTCTTCCTGCAGGTTCTTCCATCACGTTCTTGATTGTTCGTTGACAGAGAAAAAAAAAAAAAAAGGGCTTTTGGTTTCTTCAAGATTTTCTCACAATTTTCTCCTTCTCTGACACCAACCATACTGAAGGATGATTTATTCTATCAAACCCATCCACAAATCGAGCGTTTGTTTCCCTTTCTCTCTTTTTGGTCACACGCACTCCATTTCTCCTCATCTTCGCCCCCTTCTGTCTATCGCACACCAGTGAAAGAGAGAGAGCGGATCCAAGAGAGAGAGCAGACCGAGAAGAAGGAAAAGAAGACTGTGGTGAAGCCAAAGAGGGATTCCTACCATAGGATGTAGTAAGGTAAAATCTCTACATTTTTCTTTATAGTTTTATAGTTTTGTTATACCCATTAATTATAGATTACGAAAATAATGTTAAATTGGTAGGATTTGAAATGCTTGTTGATTTTGGTGGGTGTGACCGTTTGTGTTAATGATGATGGTGTTGATGCAATTTTTGGTTTTTGCTTTGCTTTGACGCCTGTGACTTTGGATTTTTTTTTCTTTGGTTTTGTTGTGCGTTGTCTCTGTTTTTTCTTTGTTTGGTTTCAGAGAGATTCAGCAGACAGTAGGATATGAATCTACCAAATCTATCAGACAAGCACTTGGATTTTTTGAGATTGCCAAATCCCCATTTTCCCGTTTGACGACAGAAGATTGCCTCCCATTTCTTTCATCGATTGTGTCAAAAAATCCACCAACTCTTCAAAAAGATGCGGAAAGCAGAGAACGGTCCAACTCTACAGAAAATCAGCTGGATTTTCGGTCATAAATTCAGCCTCTTCAGTCTGCAACGAGAGAGCGAGAGAGATAGAGTATCAGAGAATCAAAAGAGACTTCACCAACTCTCTTCGCTAAGGTTTCCTCTTCGATTGCTTTTCTTTGCTTCATAAATTTTCAAAATGTCCAACGGAGGGCAAAATTGAAAGTTTTGGGCGAAATTTGTCACGTGCGCGTCACGTGGTATATTTTCCATCCAGCTTGACAGAAGATGCTAACGGAGATGCCTTTTTATACCATATGGCAGTTTGTAGGGTTGAAATAGCCCACTTGTCATTTCAGGAGGCTCATTTAAATTAGGCTGTCAGTATGAGGGGCTTTTTTATATTTTTCCTTATTGATTAAAAAAATTTGCATTAGTTATTGAAACCGATATGTAACTGAGCATTTGTTACTTTGGAGGCCAGGTGCAGCAATACCAAGTTCAGCTTTATTTCAATTATAGACAAGGTACAATCAAATAATTTTAAGTTTCTATTGTTTTCTATATTTTATTTACTAATTACTTTCATATTTTGTAGGAAAAAAAGGATTTGTTAGGAGAACTTTATGCATTAACAAAGGTAGTCATGTCAAAAATTTTCATTGCAGGAGAATTTTTTGACAAAACAATCTTGGGCACATAGCTAAAAGACAAAGAGGTAAATAGCTTGAAAACACAAGCCAATTAATTTAATCTTAGAAAATAACTACAATTTCTTCGCAATTAATACAGTACCTCTAATGCAACTATATCGCCCCAAATTGGAAAGACATCAAGCCTCTATTTTCCTACACACAGATGCTTCCATAAAGCTCGAGAAGAATTTGGCGAGGTCGGGTCTCATAGTTCTTGACAAATATGGAGTGCCATTAGCTCTTTGCGGACAAGACCAAACAACAGTTTTAATATGGAAGCTTGGGCAATCATGAGGGGACTCGACTTTTGCGTAAATGAAGGCTTAAAAAATGTTTTACTTCGAACGGATGCAAAATATGTGCTTGAACTGATCCTGGATGAAGAATCTTTCAAGAAGAAAAGATCCAATATTGTACTAGATTCTGAAACGATGGACTTCGTATGTATATCGAGAGAAATATTGGAGGGGCAAAGATGGGATGCTGAACATATTTGTCGCCAACTAAACATGTCGGTAGATTTTATTGCCAGGCAAGCAAGGATGATGGAGGAGAAGAGTATGCTGGACGTCAACACTCACAAGTTATGTATGAAGGACGACATTCCATTGGAATTGAAAAACATCCTTGCCAATGATATGGGCTTTCCCATATCATTGCAAGGAGGGTATATGGTCGTTACCAGACACGCGAGGTTCAAGTGCCAAGAGTTCCTGAATATGATGATGTAAATAATAATTTGGAGACATTAGAAAATTGGATAAAGGGTATGATACAATGTTTTACATTTGAGCCTCAATTAATAGGATATCCATAAGGTTAGTCCTGGCACTAATAATTGTTCTGCATGTTTTTTTTCTTTACCATTAGTTGTGTCGAAGAACATGGCTAATTGGACGCTCAAATGTGTTTTCATCGAGTTCTGAAATGAGGACAAATCACTGGTCGAGGAAATTGAAGGCATTCCCTTATCTAACATGAGATCTATTTTCGTAACTCTGACCGATTTAACTTATTTGTATTTTAAATTCAGTGTCAGTGACGTATATGGAGTTCAGCAAACCATTCTCGAATAAATTGTAAGCATGTTGAATATTTTAATGAACCAAACTTCATTTAACTCCGTGTAGACTAATAATAGACTAAATTTTTTTGACACTATTAGTTTGATGGAACTCCTGTCTAGCTTTGATGTCACAAACTCATCAGTTCAATCATTGGCTAATAAGATATGTTTCAAGAGACAAATATCTCACGGAGAACATTTTTCTTAAAAAATGTACAGTTAGTATAAGAGAATGTTATTAAAAAAATTTAACTTGTCAATCAATGACCTTCCTCATTGTTCTATTAAAATCAGGAACTGAAAGCACGTATGGTCCTTCGAGTTTCGGACAACAAGAAGAAAAATGTGAGTTTTACATTAGCAAAACTTCATATTTATTTTTGAGTTTTGACAAGGATCAAACGGGTAATACGGTAGGTAATACAACACCTTCAGGCCAAGGTGAGAATAGAGCATCCCACAACCCAAGTGGACTTGGGAGAGGTCGACTTTGGCTGTCTATCTCTTCACCCGAAGGTAGGTAATAGGGCACTAAGGCTCTATGTCAATTTCTTAACTAGGATAAGATGCTTGATTATTTGCTCAAAAAATAAAAAAAGCTTGATTATTTTGTTCGTTTCACTTAGATCACAACCAGATATGCACATATACAAAAGTATGAAGAATGTGACATGGCGAAGAATAAGGAAGGACTGGAAGGTAATAGTTCTTGTTCTTCTTGGAAACAAATTACTTAGAAAATATTCTTAATGCTTGAATCTTTATGAAATTAGGATTTTAAAGGATTTAATATAACTAAATGTAAATTTACAGAGCTCAACAAAATACCGGAGCGTGACTTTGGACAGTACGATGACCGTGTTGTTCCAGTAGGTTGGAGCTCCTTCCTTGTACTGTTGCTTGAAAACATTTTATTGGACTTTATTCTGACCACCAAATTTTTTGGGATACCGCAAGTCTCTGGAGAGTTGTCTAGTTGTCTAGTGACATATTCAAATTTGCAGCCCGTGTGTGGAGGATGAGTCTGGAGGAGTTGTCTAGTGACATATTCAAATTTACAGCCCGTTTGCGGAGGATGGCCAGAGGAGCCAAAAGTTAAGATCTTCTGAGAGCATCCAACTAGCTCTTCAAACTACAGCTAAGATTTAGATAAACATTCACAAATTCATTTTTTCTATTTTGACAAACCACTTAATAAATACAACAAACATACTTACTAAACACAGCAAACATACTTGAAAGAAAAATATAGTTCTTTGTTGGATTCCACACATGTTATTGCGTTTTGTGTAAATTTCCTGCGTTTTGTTTCATTCTCTAGGTATTTTGTTAAGTAGCCCACAAGCTTGAGTCACCACCAATGGACTAGGAAAAAAAAAATTTGTGCAGTTGACAGATAATCCACACCTTTAAGATCCTAAATTAGTTATTAACACTATAACCACATACCTGAAAAACTAGAATATTTGGAGAATCATCAGATGTGTCAGATAGCTTCAGCCAACCAAACTTTCTTGCCTGGTGACATGTACAAAAAAGGAAAGAAATCAATAGCAATTTGAAGCAGCACAGTTGTTCTAACAGTCTATAATACAAATATGGAATTATAAATTGGGATGCAAATGAAAATCTGACATACTTGTGCTCCAAGGTTTCCTTGGACAAGATCAGATAAATTGTGAATGTGATTTGTCTTAAAACCAGAATAATGGACTTCCAAATTGTCCTGTACAAGAGAAAACACGAAGATGTAGGCCACAGGTCAGTGTCCAAGCTAAGAATGCAAAAGATCATCAAATAATTCTTTTTTTATTGGTAAGTGGAAAACATCAAGGACTATGCCACTCCATGGCACGGTTCCTAAGATTTTTTTTAATAAGTAATAGGATTTCATTAAAAACCAAAGGGCTTACCCAAGTATACATGAAGTATACAAGAGAAATACCTAAACAGATAAAAAAAAAAAAAGAGATAAAAAAAAAGCAGCACTTCTATCATTCATAAAGAAGCAAAACACTTGGATTTTTACTGGCACTCGTTTGCAAACATTACCATTGATTTTAAATGAAGCTGCCAATCTCCAACATCCATTCATGAACCTGATGCAAGGAGAGAATCCTCATGAATGTCCAAGATATCTCTACTCAAACTTAGAGCGTTGCCATCTTCATCAGCCATATGGAATTATATATGTGCAATTCTCCCAATGTCCTCATTCCAATTAGATCTGTGGAAAAACCACAACAGTAACAATTTATGTTAGGAAGTGTAAATGAATGCCTAATGAAAGACACCCTCATTCTGCCAAAAGCCATGTGCACTGCAAAGTATGCAGGGGTTATTACCAATGGGTCTAGTTGTCAGGGTTGCACAACACCCTCCCCTCTCCTCCCCCCCACCCTACCCTCCCAAAAAAAGAAGAAACCTTGCAGTTCTCTTAGCTGTGGCCATTATGTTGAGAAAATATAGCATTCATGCCTTCAGGGAATCTTCTCTTAATAAAAATGATTCAAGCAGCAACCACAGTTTTCATGCTTCATACCGTGAAGAACACATGAGGCGCACAACTATTTGGAACAAGGCTCATCTCGTGCCTAATTATGCACATCATGTATAAACCAAAAGTACAGAACTTGTGTTGGAAAATGAGATTTGCAAAGCATTATAAGGTTTTTTTTTTTTTTCCTCAGATTAAAATATCATCATTTAATTGGATTCATTTATGTTGTTTAATCACTAAATTCAACCCTCTTAGTTCAGTTGACTGGAGGGTGGGTCTCCAAAAAAAGTTCTTCTGTTCAGAAATGAAATGTTTTGAACCAAACAAAAGTAAATAAATAAATAAATAAAATGTGGTTAAGGAATGAGCGTACACTTTTATACAAAAAGAGAACAAAATAGCTTGATGCCTAACCTCACCTACAGGATTCCGTCACTTTTCTCCAAAATATTAACCAACGAAATATGTGTGTGACTAGATAGTTAAGAGCTATACATTGGTTATAAAAAGCATAAGAACCTTCTGCAAAAGATAAAACACTATAAATTTATTTAAACAACTCTAAATGGTCGATTGTGTTGTTCATGAATCACAGCCAGACAAAACGCTTGAGAGATCACTTCATGCAGTCCTAATGGGACCATCATTTTTTAACTCAGTTTCAGATGCTACTTTAACACTTGTAAGAATTTTTTTTTGTTCTCCAATTTTAAGACTAAATTCATACAAAAATCACGCTTTGCATGGCACATGCATTTGATAAAGCAAATGTCATATTTAGGGGGTCCGGACCACTTACTGCTCACTTTGAACATCAATCCGAACAGCCCAATCTCCTCCATAGCCACTGCCATCAACCTTTGATTTCAAGAAACTTGTTGCCAACATCATGTCCTGGTCAACCAGAACTTGGTGTCCAACCATATGTGCTTAGCTCATCAGAATCTTGGCAGAAATGTCTCATGAGATATCTTCCATCCTTTACACCAAGCCACATCAACCCAGCAATAAGAGACCGACCGTGGAGTCCTGCCAGTTACAGCAGCTTATTACCAACGCATCTTTTGTAACTCATAAATTTGGATGAAAGTGGAGAATTAAACGAATATAAAAACCATAACATCCGACAATGATGTCTTATTTTCCTCTTCTTTTAGAAATATAATGGCCAAGTGATCTCTTTAACCATATCATTGTGCAGAGAACCGGCATTCTGCTTTTAGCACAACCTTTTAGTGATTGTAGTAGCTGTAGTTGTTTCCAAACACAAACTCCCACATAGACACATGCATGTTTTCAGGTCTGGGGATTATGAAATACTTAAATTTGATTTCCAAAATAAGCCTATTTATCTACCAATTCATACAAAGCTCCAAGTGCAAAATATGTTTGATCTTTAAGTCTGGATTTTTGTTTACGTACTTAACTGTGAAATATGAATAGCCATTATCGACCCACCACTTTCTTATATTTCAACGCCAATTTTTAGAATACCGGTACCAAAACTGCTTTAGCCATCTTTAGAAAGTTTCGATACAGAGATACACCAATAAGAAGATAACCTCAACTCCACAAACACATAAATCAACACTAGAAATTTTAGTTTTTATTTATTTATTTATATTTTATTTTCCGGATAACCATCGTGAACTGGATAATGATATCTATTGATGCCTATTCACAGTTCATTTTACAGAGAATATGTTGTAACGCCAAAATTCAATATATAAACCATTCCTTCAATCACGATCGCAATGGCAACGGAAATACCTCGCACGAATCCCTAGATAAACGTGAGGGCGATAGGTTCCCCAATCCAAGCTCTCTCTGTGCTCGCCTTGGAACTGCCATAACCAATTCATCCATACTTCATATGCCATAAATACCAAAAGGAAAAAACAGAAGAAATAGAGAAAAAAAGTCACATTGAACCTGAGGAAGGTCCATGACTTTTGGCGCTGGAAACGGCGTAACAACCCTAGATCTCGAAGCTTCTTCAGCTGGATTTACAAGATGACGAATCAGAAAGAAGATCGCTAAGAACGCGAAAACGCTGAGCCCGAGCACGACTTTCAGATTAACGTCGAAAATCCGAATAGAGCTATGATCTCTGCTTCTACCTCTACGTGCTTTCGGCTTAGGTTTTGTGTTGCGGAGAGAAGCGTCGTCCTCGTCGGCTTCCGCGGCGTGTTTGATTCTGCTTCGAGCACTTCTTTGGCCATTTCCAGACATTTTCAAGTTGCTAGGGTCTAATGCGTACCCAGATTCACAGACGCATTTGTGGATTTAGGTATTTTCAGGTAGTGATGAGAAACGAATCCAAGGCTGAGAAACTCAGTGCTTGCATCGCTCCGTATGTGTGTGTCTTCGATCAGTCAACCGGAAAACGGTCACGACGGATATGAAATTGGGCGTGTTAGAGGGCCGGGCTGAGTTGAATATCTGGCCCTCTACAGCCTACCTGTATGTACTTACTGGGCCGAAGATCCATTAACGCGACTGGCTTTCCAAAGGACTTCTCAACTTGGAGTAGTGATTCAAGTAAGCCCAGGCTGAAATGAACAGTATTTCAACTTGGGCTGGATGAGTTTTAAAAAAAAAAATTATTTTTTTAATACATGGGGCTCACAAAACACTATTCGGCTGAAATACTGTTCATTTCAGCCCAAGTTTATGTTTATATTTACCGCTCAACTAATATTTTTTTCGTAATTTGAGTTTTTTAAGACGATATTTTTTACTTCAGTCGCACAGTTTATAAGGCGATCTTACAACATGAAAATACGACTTTTTCTCACACATCTTATAGATCAGTCTTGGAAAAGCTTTTTTTTTTTGGTCAAAAAGGCAAGTGGAAGAGACCAATTGTTACTATTTTAATAGGGTGTAATCATAGTAACATCTACCTGTTGGGATCTGCATAGGAGATGCTAGACGGTATGCACTCCCTCAAGTTTGATTGAGTTATAGCCTGACTTAGTCCCATTAGAGTATTAATGGAAACCAAGGTAGTTTATATTAATCATGCATGAAGATTCTTATTACGAGATTTGAACCCCTACTCTAATGTCTACCTAACCATTTTGAAGATTTTTTTGGGCTATTGAACCACCACTCTTAATGGTAGATTAGTATTGAAGCTGTTGGTAGCATATGTATGCTAGGAGTATTATTTCTTTGGGCCATTGAACTACCATCCTTGATGATAGATCAGTCTTGAAGTTGTTGGTAGCATACGTATGTTAGGAGTATTCTTTCTCACACGTCTTGTATATCAGTCTTGGAAGTTGGCAGCATATGTATGCCAAGAGTATGACAATTTTTATTATAATTTTCTCATAAATTGATGTGGGTAGTCTATGTTGCACTTATCACATCTACAAACTTATATGTTCAGTACTCATGATACTTGCAACGCCGGTTACTAAATTGTAGATTGTCACATTACATCAATTTCCATAAAATGTGAATTACCACATGAATTTAAAGAATTGTAGTAAAAGTTATAGTATCCAAGCATTTTCCATCAAATAAACTAAGAATTTTATAGACAAATGGAGACATAGAAGCAAGAGACGGTGCACATCCAAACTTGGCTAGTCATATATATTTAAATATTAATTAAATGATTCAATCAATTATTTTCTACCACTATAACCTTTTGAGATGAATATTAATTTAACAATATATTTTATGCATCTCTCTGCAATGCTAGTGTCACAAGACTTTTAGACAGAGGGAGTACCTCCTAATTCAGAGTAAAAGCATGTACAATTACAAATGCTCCCATTCTACTATATCCTGGACACAAGTCAACATGCAAGAATTTAGTCCTGCATTTTACAAATGCGGTAATAACTGATAACAGATAAGCTCCCCAAGTACTTGCACAAGATAATACATGACATTTATAATTCACTTTAGAACTGCTTCCCAGCCTGCTTGAGGGAAGCCAAGAAATATGAAAAGGGATTTAAGATACCGGTTTACGTCTTTTATGCTATAGACTATAGTTTGCAGTTCTTTACAATATACAGACAAGAGTAGAAGCTGGGCTTAGCGTCCACTACTATTGGCAAGGCTCAGCCTCTTCCTCCTCCCATTGAAGCTCAGGCTGCGCACCAAATTTGGAAAGCAGCACCGTGCAGACCTGGCGAGTTTCCCCTTCCCGGGGTTGTAACTTCCCTCGGGGGTCGTCTCACTGCTGCATGCAGAGCTTGCTAGAGATGCATAAAGGGTTTGATTTGCAGATTTTGAAGGAATGCGAAAAATGGTTGGACTGGATCTTGACCTTCCTTGTAAATTTGGACTTCCATGATCAACACCATCTCCCCTGAAGCTCTCTTGAAAAAGCTCAAAAAGTAGTTTTTTCGTATCTGTCGGAGGGGGTTCAAGAATCGGACTGGGTGTACTGTTCATATAAAGAGGTTTTTCTAATTTATCAGGAGTTTCTTTGAAGCTGCTTTGGTGGATAGGAGTGTTGCCACAAGACGGGGTAGTATCTGCATGAATACAAGCTAGTCAAAAATCTAAGAAGCAAGTATAAAATTGAAAAGAATTTGACAAAAGAATTTAAGAACAGAACAAATTGAAAGCAACTCTCACCACTACTAATACTGAAGAAATCTTCGCAATCAGATTCTAAGCAGGGCCGTGGATCAAAATATATTTCCTCAGTGGCACCTGCATGGAACAATGGGCACAATTCAATTAAAGATGGTATATAGCTTAATTTTATTTGACTTCTTGTTAAGGGATTCACATAATCAAAGAGCCGTTTGAGAGAAAATATCTGTCCTATTACTTCAACTCCACTTCTACTACTCGTGCATAGTGTGACAAACATTTTTCTACAATGCGGAAGCTGCAGAATCACATACCAGTGAAAGAAGATTATTTAGTTGATCCTGGAAAACTACATTTCCCAACCAATCTGCCTACAAACAATCCAAATCTCCAAACAAGTTTGCATACAGACTTCACAATCTCCCGAATAATGCTACATCTACAACTCTTTTACACGTATCTGCACATTATTTACAGACACCCTTCCTCTCAGCTTTAAAAAAAAAAAAAGGTTTCAATTATAAAGAAGCATTGCAAATAGTGAGTGTACAAAACCATTATAATCAAGGAGGCCCCTAGACTGTCAAGTCTGTCATATAACTTTTGCAATATTCAACCTAACAGAGGAGGTCAAATCATAATCTTTTTTCAGAAAACAATTAAACAAAAGTACGAATCCACAAACTTCAAGCAATAAATCATATTCATCTCAAACAAAACAAGAATATCAGTGTTACTAAAACGAGAATTTATTACCTCAGAAAAAGAGAAGTTGATAATTATGCAGAATATGATTAGGCAAAAGTCAGCAGGAAACAGAGAACAATATTTCAGAAAATTGGAACTCGTAAAAAAAATAAAAGGACAACGAAATAAACGCATAGCAGATAAAGGAAACAACTGTAAGTAACAGCGTCAATAAATTCTGACCCATTTGCCAACATTCTTACAGGGAAACGAAAAAAGTATCCAAGTATAGAATCATACTTGATTCTCGGAAACTGTTTACATGGGATATTGGTGATGACTGAGGCTTCAAACAAAGGCCAGCAATGGAGTTTTGCCCTTTGATTTTGTTTTTCTTGATTGGTGATTCGATTAAGACGCTGTCCAGCTTAGAACTAATTGAGCGTTGAAGTTTCAAGGCTGAGTCGGAGGTTGAAGAAACAGGAACAGAGTTCCCCATGTCCAAAACATTGCCATGTTTATCCATTAGGAATTCAAATTCTATTTTCTGCAATTCTATCTAGAAAGAGATCTAGAAGAGAACAGGGGCTGTTTGTTGGTTTAATGCTTTGAAAGAGAAAAGGTTGAACTTTTTTTCACTCAACTTAGTTCTGGGGGTGGGAGTTGATTGGTCTTGAAAGCGAAGTAATGGCATTTGCAGACATGGGTCCCTTGAAAAAAAAAATCTCTTTTAAGTTATTGCTTTCTTTTTATATATTTGTCGGAGGCTGCTGGGCGAGAGAGGAGAAAGCTGGAATCATGGTGTCCGTTGGAGCGGCAATTCGTTATTTTCTGTTAGATTTAGGTCGTGTTAAGATTGGTTATACGTTTATATAAGTTAATTTTAATTTTATTTTTTAATAAAATAGATTAAATTTTTTAATTTTAATCCGCTTATTTTGTATTGAGTTTGTGTCGAGTTTCCAGATTAATACTCCATTTGTATTTTCATAAAGTGATTTCTAAAAAATATTTTTTGTATTTTCTAGTATTTGATGGACCAAAAATAATAGCTAATAGAAAATATTTTATCGGTTGTTTAATTTCCATAGAATGATTTTTATTTTTTAAAATTGTAAATCATTTTCTAAATTTGAGTTTTTAATTCTCAAATCGTCGAACCTCCACTAAACTATTGTCGGACCTCTGCCATAATTTTGTTGGACTACTTCTGAAACTTGGTCAAACCATTGCTGAAACCCAATTTTATTTTTTTTATATTAATATTTTTATGTTCTGAATACAAATTAATCTTTATAGATTAATATGATTAAATGAAACTATAAAAAATATTTGTGATTTTCTGTGCATACCAAACGTCATAAAATATTTTCAGTGGAAAAGATTTTCTTGCAAAATAATTATCCTGAAAATATTTTTCGACGAAAAATATTTTACGCTGAAACAAATAGAGCATAAATTTATTATTATTTTTTGTATACTTAAACTTTTTAAGATAAACGATAATTTTAACATAGTATCATAACTTATATCCTAAGTTCGAATATTGAATTTTATAGTTTACTTTATATTTTAATTAAATAATACATTTATTGAGCTTTACTTGTTAAAATAAGTAACGAAAAATGTTATAATATTAATTAATTGCCTTTTAGATCAAATTCTTAAGATAAATAGGTAAAATATGAATCTTCAATGTATGAGATTTTGAATATTAGGTGCACGAAGAAATTTAAAACAACCGACGACCATGAATCATGACATATTGTATTTGAAGAACTCATTATTAGTCAACTATTTGGACATAATGATTAATGCAAGCGCAAAGGCCGGATATGATTGGATATTCTAACAACATGATGAAAGCTTCTCCCCTAGGCCCTAATATTTTGTTTTAAATTCAAATAATAAGGCATTGTTTGGAAGCAAATAAGTCTTCACGGGGAAGTACTGTTCAAGTACATGGCCAAGTGTGGATTTTCCTTTCCATTTTTTTGGTGTATTTTTGGTTGACTACTTATTTCTAAATTATTCCAATCGTGCCGGCACAAATTGGCAGTAAGTCTACATCTTACCAACCTGCAGGCTTTCACTCCAAATTTTCAATTGGGTATTAAATTAGATACATTGCTAGTTATTGATTAGCGAGTACTTGATAGAATTGTTAATTTATTAAATTTAATTATTAAGGATAAATTTAATTATTAGAGTAAAATACATATTTTTGGTTTTTCAGGTTCTCATACAAATAAATATAACACTACGATTAAAATACATTAATATGTATTGGTTGAGAAGAATGTGCCATAAGACTGATATTACTAACCTAAATATTGATTTTAAGTGAAATAGAGAAGATTTATTTTTCCGTCAATATTTTATATTTTGTTGTATTTAAGAATTATATTATGCCACGTTATTTAGAATTGATCAATGCTATTTTTTTATTTTTTATTCATCTTTATTTATATATTTTTTAAAAAAATTTATTATTAAATATATAAGATCTATATATGAATCTTCTAAATCTAATGATAAATTTTAGGGAAAAAGTCCACATACCCCCCTCAAACTATCACCCAATTGACAATGTCCCCCCCAAACTTTCAATTGTGACAATGTCCCCCCAAACTACCAAACAAATGACAATGTTCTCCCCAATGGCAACAAAAAGACAAAAATAACCCTACATATTTTTCAATAACACCAAATACCATTTTTTTTTTTTTTTTAAAAGTAATTTTTTAAAACGAAATCTTTATAATTTTTTAAAATTTTGAATTTGGCTAATTGGGTTAGAGTGTTTATTTTTTTATATAAAAAATTGCCAGTTTTTTTTTTTTTTTTTTTTTAGTTTTTTTTTTCTAACCCTTATGAATTCGAAAATAATAATAGTAATAATTTTTTTTTAAAAAATAATTATATTTTTTTAAACGAAAATGTTTATAATTTTTTTTTATTCTTGAATTTGTCCAATTGGTTTGTAGTGTTTTTATTTTTAAAAAAATTAATTTTGTTTGGTTTTGTTTTTTTATTTTTTATTTTTAGCTTTAGTCTTTTTCTAGCTCTTATGAATTGTAGTGTTTTTTTTTTAAAAAAAAAATTTTAGTTTAGTTTTTTTTTAAGAAATTATTTATTTTACTAAGGGTATTTTCGGTCCTAGGGGGGACATTGTCAGTTTGTTTGGTAGTTTGGGGGGACATTGTCACAATTGAAAGTTTGGGGGGGACATTGTCAATTGGGTGGTAGTTTTGAGGGGGGTATATGGACTTTTTCCCTAAATTTTTAAAAAAGAGATGAACGGAGAGTAATGAAAGTAAAGGTTTTGTAAGTTATATGACAATATATATATAAAATTAAATATGTAAGATTTGATATAAACTATAAAATAAATTATCTTCGCTCACTTGAAATGGGAAAGATTCGATCGCTCTCACACTCTCCTTCGATCAGGGCCAAAATCACTTGTTCAGAAAATAAATGAAAGTAAAGAAAAGTCAAAGATATTTAATAGGTTTGTCGGAAGAGAGAAAATTAGAGAAGAGAAAAAGAGTAGGCCATTAATGCCCTCAAATAGTTATCACGTCATTTGTTAATGTTGACTATATGATAGACGGGGACGAATCTTATTATCCAGTTGGCTCATGTAATATTTGATATCCAACAGCTTCTTTATAATTTATTTCATTTTTTAAATATAAAAAAATAAATAAAAAATATCATAAAAAATATCTACAACAACTTTTATATTGGTTCTTAAATATTGAGTTTTTTACCATTAAACTTAATGCATAAAAAAGAAAAGAGCTTCTCTATCTATTATTTTAATTTAAAATATCTTTTACATCTCTCCTCTTTCAACCTTTTATTAGAGATTGTGTTAAAATTTTGTTAAAAAAATAAAGGTAATTAGAAAATTTGTATTTTGTAAAGAAATAATATTTTAATGATATAAAAAAAATAAAAGAAACTATTGTAAAGTGCATTCAAATATAAAAGAAAAAATTAATTTTATTCTCTAAATTTATAAAAAATTAAAAAACAATTGTTGTGAATACTCTATGAGTATCTTTGCCAACAAGTATATTTTACCTACTTATAAAATACTTTTTTTTTTCTTTTATTTTACTTACTCATTTTTTAATATAAATTTCAATAAATTCTATATTTTCATTCTCAATTTTTTTTTAATATATTTTTTTTCCACTTTCCCCTCTCTCTCACTCTCCCTCACTTTGACTCAAAACTCTGGATGTTTACAAAACAGTGGGCTTACAAAATCCTTCAGCCCATCCAAAGAACTCTAGGGAAAACGACTAAAACTAGATGATTTTTGAATCAGAATTCGAACAAATTTTACCACGTTGACAAGCGTCACAAATTGAGTTTCGTTCATGGGTGACTGCTTCACGGCCTTGCTCTCAACCCTTTGTAACAGAGATTCCACAGTACCCACCAATGACAGAGGCTAATCTTGCCAAAAAATATTGAGCGAGCGAGTCTGTGTAGTGTAGATGGAGCTCCCGATTTGGCAATGAATGGAGAGAAACAATCATGGGCCGTCGTCTTGTTGAGAAGGCGATGGAAAAGAAGGGATAGTGAGGGGGAGAGAGAAAGAAAAATGGGCCACTTGGAAAGATTCTGTTTCGGTGAGAAGAAGAGAGAGAGAGGAAGATTGTTCTGAGAAAAAATAAGAAGCAGGGGAGGGTGGTGCGTTGAAGAATAAAGAAATAAACAAAAAAAAAAAATTGTTGTAGTGTGCTACAAACTACAGTGAACAGCAAGACGTTGCTATTTGCCGTTGCAAAAAAATGCATTTAATCTCTTTTGGAGCTAATCTGCTGGAGATAAAAATGGGCTCATAATAATCATATTTAATTATTATTATGAGCCTTTAAGCAATTCTGTTGTGGTTGGCATTCTGCTGGAGTTGATCTAATGCCAATAACATATTCTTGACCAATATATATATATATTTGACCTTCCTTCAAAAACAAAAAACTATCATATTTTGGCCTCTCTCACTGTGACCGGGTGTGTTCTATTTTTTTTTTTTTAATTTCTTTTGGACAGTTTTTTTACAAACCAACCAAGTCTATTAAATAGTTATGTATCTCTTAGCTATTTTTTCACTTGAAATGAAAATTACATATTTTTTTAATAGCAAGTAATAAGCACGTGGCTTTTTTAATAGAATTTCCTCTCTAACTTTGTTAATTTTATAAAAAGACACATTTTTCACATGTTTAAGTGACACATGACAATTTTATAGATTGGATTAGAAAAAATTATTTTTTATTTTGAGTGGGGAAAGCAATAATAGGAAACTTAACGATTTTTGGTTAATTAATAAAATAGAAATCATAACTAATGTGAATACTTACGTTCCAAATTTTGTTTTATTGCGTCTAACGATGTACATGGTATTATATCATCTAAAAAATTTAAATAAGGTAACAACATACTCACCATTTGGCAATATATATACTATTTAATTTGTAAAATCTAATTTAAACCATAAAATATCCCTCACGAAATAATAAATTAAGAGATCAGCTTGCATAGAATAGGATCCTCTTTATTTCAATTGAAATGAAAATGAAAATAAATCATTTCATAATCTAAATTAAATTTTATAGCATTTCACAGTATATATAATGCCACAACATTTTAAAATTTTAAATAACATCGTAACATAGATAAAATCTATAAACACCATTAGTTCCGGTAAAATTTATTCTGGCCATAAAATAGTCTTTAAATGGAGAGGATCCTGTTCCTGCGTGCATTGGACAGGCACATTGTGTACGCAGTAATTGAACGTGTTACCATATTAAATTGGCAGATCTCCAAGTCAAATCAACATCATCCCATCGTGCAATTTCATGGGTTTATCATTTTACATCAACTTGGTCATTGTTTCCAACGTGCCCGACCCGCTGTAGTGAATTTCATGGACCTGTTACTTTATTCACTTATCTAGTGGACGGCTTTGGATATAGGCACATAGTCTGATATTTCGTCGTGTTTCTCATGGTTTTCAACGTGCCTTGCCCGTAACAATTAATTTCCAAGGCATCAACCTAGGAGGAGAATATGACGAGCATATTCAACAAAGATAAATCATACACAGGCTGACAGGCAGACACAGGATTTTATTAAAAAAAAAAACATTTAATACGGAAACCATGCTGAATCCAATGAGTACTCATTTAGTAATAGCCAATATTGATTTATAATTGAAGTATATCCACTTGGATCATATGAAAAGCTAAATACAAGGGCTTTAATACCATATCAATTATATAATTATTATTTCCTTCCCCCGGGATCATCTTGTCATGCTCCAAATTTCCTATTCTCTCTCCCTTTCTCTGTCTCTATCTATCCCCTACATAAAAACCACAGTTGCTCAGTATTCATTAGTATCTTCTCTAGAATGGATTGGAAAGGCATAGAGGGAGATGGGCTGAGAACAAAAAGCTTCCGCAACGAAAGCTACAATAACAGAAGGGCGTTCTTGCAAAGCTACCCTCTTCAATGGGGAGAACAAGATGAATACAAAACGGATCCTGTTCAATTGGGAGAACAAGATGGATACAACGAAGAAGACACGGTGAGAGTTGCTGATGGAAGCAATCAAAAGAGGGCCATGAGGAAGATTATCCTATGTGTGTTTCAGTGGGGTGGAGAGAAGTTTTTATTTTTAAGGAGAGTCAAGCATAAGCTCGCAGTTCATGTCATTGCATGTATCCCTGTTGGCTTTAAGACCCCTACTGCCCTAATTTCAGCTTGACCGCCTACTTTTCTTTCCTTGTATTCTTCCCAATTTCACTATTTCATAAAGTACATATCTGAAAGTAAAAGTATTATAATGAGTGTACCCTCACCCTGTCCACACAAGAGTAAAAGTATTATAATGAGTGTAACCTCACCCTGTCCACACAAGACCTTTCGTTCATCCTTCACACACACTTTGTTACAAGAAAACGCGAATAGCATGCATCAATCCAAAATTTTACACTTGCTGTTGAGTAGCTTACCAGTCTTAGAATCTATAATCTGGCTGACATACATAGGTTGTTGTCATACTAAATGGCATTTCAAATAAATATTTCACAGTCGGTTCTGTTCTCTAACATGAAAGTGCTGTAAATCCTTGCGTTTAGGCTTCAGTTCAAGGAAAGGTGCATTAATGTTGGATTTCCCACTTAACATGCATGTTTCAATAAACTGTAATGATATACAACCAAAGGCTCTGACTTCGCACATGGTACTTGTTCCATCATAACCATTACCATGAAAAGAATTTTTACAAAAAAATGATCAAGTATTTGGAATGAAGGTTGCATCATTAATAAACAAATATCCTGATAATGATTGTCTGCCTTTAATATGAGTATGCCAACCAGGTCTTGAAAGAGTGGTTAACAGTATTCTCATCACATAAAACATTTGATAATATCAATTTCAAGGAGTGAGATTTTTGCCATGTGAGAAAAAAAAAAAAAAGGCGCAGCTTACATCAGAATACATGGACAAGATGGGGCTCAGAAAAAGATAATTGACACACCCATTGTGAAGCATCCAAGAGCTACCCACGGGCTCAAGCGCTCACCTTTTTCAGAAAAACAAACAAGAAAATGTCAGCGTTTCAGATTGCAATGCAATATAAAGTAGGCTATTAGAAGTTCATAGCATCCTGAATAAATGTATATCCTATCAAAATATAATTGCTTCTTCATTTTCTCTTCTATAGTTTGCATGATTACAAGCTTGAATGTCAGACAGGCTAAACATTATCAAAGGGCAATCTGCAATTTAGCAGACCCTCTGGTCATATTGCCACTACCTGTCTTGCAAAATTTTAGATTAATCACGTCCATTTGTATATTAATGTTTAACTGTTTGGATCAATATACCCAAATCAGCATCTCTCTTTATTTATTTGCTATAAAATTCTGTAAGTAATTCAAAAGAAATGGGTTTTAGGTGAAGAAAAGTTATATCAGGGATTTACAGTCAATTTTTTTTTTTTTTTGCTTTTTGTGGATGACATCTGAGGGCATCAACCACAAGAAATAAAATAAAACTACTACGAATGTAATTGAAGAAACAGTTCCCTTTTATGTTCTTTTTATGTTTATCTTGATGCCAACCCAAGAATAGCTTCTGGGTCTCCAGTGTCAACATACTTTATAAACTAACACCCCCTCGAAAAAAAACCCCAAAAAGAAGAGAAGTCAAAAGAAAAATGAAGTGAAAAGAGGAAAACACATAGTACTGGCAGACTAGTCCGACAAAGATGATGGTAAAACATCAAACAAAAGGCCTACCTATTCTGGCTGCCTTCCAAAAGAAACCACGAAACCTGTCAGATAAGCATATCAGTCATTAGGACCCACCATAACCATTTCATACAAATCAAGCGCCAATCCAAGAGAACACAGATTACCGTGGTAATCAATCGGGTAATAACACTGAAACGTGTGTAACATGGATATATCAAATAGATAAATGACAAACCGAACATAAATTTGGAAAAAAAAAAAGATGATAAAAACGACATTAAAAAGATAACAGATAATTTTCAGACTAGTCTTAGTAATCTACCTTAATAAGACCTAGAATGGGTGGGACGGATAGAGAGTGTCTGAGAGAGAGAGAGAGAGAGAGAGAGAGAGAGAAACCTGCCTAAAATGTCTCTGCAGGTTGTCTAGTGACCATAACAACTGGTCATTAGACAACCTGCAATGACATTTTATTATATAGGAAATAATTTTTGTCATTTTCAGAAAATTGTTTAAAAATATTTATAGAGAATTCTTGAAAAAAAAAAAAAAAAAAAAAGATGGTACAGATTGACATTATCATATTTTCTACAGCCATGGTTTAAAATGTTATCTGGAAGAGTGAAAAGGAGAATTCAACTCGGTAACCTGGCACTAAGAAAATCTTGATGGGTCTTGGGAGTCCAAATTGCAGTGGCTATATGGAGTTGGTTTCCAAAGTAGGGTTCATAGATTGTGTTGTGGTACACAATGTCCTTCATTCTTCAGTGTCAAGTGAAGAATGCTCACTTTGCTATTCAAAGTGCACTAGCTGCCTCTTTTTTCCTTTTTTTTGGTTGAATATTAGTTTGTTTGGGTATTTAAATCACTGACTATAACAGGCTAAATGCTAGAAAAAAAAAAGTGTTTTCCGCAAAAGGTTCAAAAATGAAATCAAAACACTCTACTATGAATTGCTGCAACTTCACAAATCATATGAACAGAGAACAACATGGTTGAGTATGTTTCAGTATCATCCTATTAAAATGAAACAACTACAAGAACTATCTTTCGATCATTCACAACAATCACAGAAATAAAAATACAATAAGGACAACAGATAAAACATACCCCGTTCTCTCTTCAAGGATTGCTGGAAAATGCATCTTCAAATAAGTGCAGGCACAAATTCCCAACAGCACTACTGTTAAAAAAGAATGGAAGTTGAAGAGCGCCGACTGGATCCCAGAAATAACCATGTCAAAATCTTATTGATTTCAAAATTAAATCAACAGGAACAATTCAAAAATTCACTTTACCATTTCAGGTCGTCTTTAAATTGATAATATTTCCTTCCTCCAAACTACAAAAAACAAATAAACAAAATACAATGAGCAACATTATGGGTCACACGCGCTGACACTTGAATCCAACACATGAATAACATGCAAACATAAGTGATTCCTCAATCCTCAGCAACCTTATGGTACTAAAAAAGTGCCTAATGTCTCAAGTAATTCTTGAATTAATTTATTGTTTCTAATTATATCTTTTAGTAACACATTATTCATCATAGGATCAAACTATGCGTCGAACTTAACCAGATTACATTATCCTATACTTGAACTTCTTTGCTTCCCCATACTCAAAATTTTTCCACGAAACAAACGGAGGGTAAAAACCACAAGTTTTCAACAAATACAACTGTCATACTACATTTTGTCTTATGAATGAATAAAAATACGAGCCAAACAGGAAGATCCAAACCAAAACCCTAATTGGATCTTGTTAGCCTCCGTTACAGAAAATCTCACTATCAAGAACACAATTAACCTCAAGCAAATTGAACGATTCGCGCTAATTCCGCTACTAATTATCAACTTTAAAAGGGAGAGAGAGCGAGAGAGGCTTACCTTTGTCGAAACGACGAGAAAGGAAGCAGAACGCTGGCCTCAGATAATACGGGCTTTATTACAAACAGTATTACTTCTTAGGTAAGCTTGAGTTTTTTCGTTTTTTCCCAAAGGCTATTAGAATTTCTGGTCTTCGGTTTTGGCTTCTCGTCTTCCTTCCGCCTTGCCTCCGTCGTAGACAACCTCGAATATTATTTCCCAACTGGGAGCTCATGCAAAGACAGCCTGCCCTCCCTCCTGTCTTCCTCTGGGCTGGATCGAGATCTTGCTCCATGGGCCCATTCTCAATTAGTCTTCCTGGACTATGTGGGCTTTATCTTTGTCAAATGGGCCTGGGCGTCTTCGGTAATCTTGCATTTTTTCCTTTTTTCCTTTTAAGGCTATTTGTAGAATAGTAAACTATTATACGATTTGATGACATAGAAATGAAAATTAACTATTTGATCATTACTTGTAAAAAAAAAAAAAAATTAATGGTTGATTTTTATTGTCACGTCATTCCAATTATATAATAATTGTATAACAGTCTACTAAATATCAATACTTTTTGTAAAATATATTTCTTATAGTGCTGCGTATACTAACAGCTTTCACTTTAAATAATTTACAAACCAATTTAGTAGTGTACCCTATTTATTGTGTTGGTTGCTAAAATATAGATTATTATGTAGCATTTATTATGTTTACAAACTAATGTAATAATTCATATGGTATTTACAACATCAGCTACTAAAATATAAATTATTACGTATTAATCCAAATAACGCTCATTGTTTTGACTTTATTTCGAAATCCAATAATTTTGCTCTAGTAAAAAGTCATTTATTTGAGAGCTACAAATCTTGCGAAAAATGGAATATTGCAGGATTAGATGCAAGATAAAAGAAGGAAAAATTCACTAAATTAAATATGAAAAAAAAATATTGTTGGTTTTCTTAGCGTTAGAGAACATGAAATAGTGAAAGAAAAATAGGAAGGCAAAATGCCTTCGTAAATGAGGAGGGTTATTGAAGAAGGCCTTGAATTATCCAATTTTTCTGACCTTTTCATTATCTATTCGTTATTCAGTATGACTTTTTGTTGTCTAGTGCATTTGTTAACCTATAAAGTTGAATTGGGTTGTCTTACAAAAAATAAGGATTCGTCACTAAAATACTAGAAGACAGGATTTTTCTCCAAACTGGATTGGAGAAATTTTCTTCAAAAATATTTACAAAAATGACATGTGTCTATTTGTATGTGAGAAGCACATGCATTTTTTAATTGCAATGACAAAGTTAGAATAATGATATGCATTTTTTATAAAAAATTTTCAACTTTGTCATTTCAATTAAAAAATATATGTACTTCTCACATGCAAATAGATACATGTCATTTTTATAAATAGGGTTAAAGAAAGTTCCTTCAATCCAGTTTGAAAAAAAACTATGTCCAATACTAAATATATGAACCAAAACGATATAAACAATTTTCGATTTAGGCTTTTTTTTTTTTTCCTTTCAAGCCTACAATCATCTAAAAGATTTTTTTTTTTTTTCATTTTTATCTTTCCCGTCAGATGTCTTTGTTTAATCATTTTCGCATATATGCTAACAAGTAGTTAGGTATCATTCATATAAAAAATTTTAATGGAACTGTCCCTTTTTTTAAAGCTTAAAGAGTTTTCCTACAAGAGAAAGTCCATCCAACTCAGAAGAATAATAATACCACTGCTACTTCGAACAAGCCAGTATCTTCAATTTATCACTGGTATACTTTGCATTGGGCAAAAATCAACAAATCTTGTCTTCTTCTTTTTTCAATTTCTGATACACATTAAGAAGAACAATTTCTTTCCTATGTTAAGAATAGCTCTATTATGCTGCGAGAAAAACATTCGATATTTCATACAGGTATAGTTTATAATTACAAACCAAACTTCTTTGGTCTCAAATAGGTTGTAGAGCCCTGCCGCAGACCTGGCGTACAGACTTCTTGCTGCTGCTTTGCCCTCTTCTCCCTCTCCTTCTTCTTGCTTTCTCGCTCCGCTTCTGCTTGCACCTTCCTCAAATTCTCCATTTCCTCCTCCATGGCCGTTTTCTCTTCCTTCTGCCTCTTCTTATGCTCCAACATCGACGTGTCCGAGTCCTTAACGGAAAAGAACATTGGTCCCAGCTCAGCCAGCCACTGAGGTTCCACTGCTGTTGCACATTGCATATACTCCTTTGTTGTCAAAATCAACTCGTGATAAACCACATAATCTGGATTGCAACCCATACCATAGAGGGCACTGCTCGGATGTAAATGGCAAGGCATCCCATTCCTGCAATTCACATACTCACCCACACCCTTTAATCTTGCCGCATTATGGAAGTATGCAGAACAGATGGCTTTCCTCACGATGTCTGAATTAGGCCAACAAGATGTCAAAGGGATTTTTAGTGTCTTGAGAATATCCAGCAGCTGAGATCTCACTTCTCTAGCCTTTCGTAACCCTTTTACATGCAAAAAATTGTCGTTACACCAGTCTCCCCGATATTGATGTTGTTTCCATTGAGTGTAAACATTATATAGCGTTAAGTGGTCAGATTCCGGCACAAAAAATCTTTCACGTGCAGCATCACTCTCCTCTGCCCTATCTTTAGGCCGGAAGAATACCGACGGTACCGAAAGCATTGAAACAATTGTCAACACCTCATCTAAGCAGCCTAGCTCTTCACCCATCAAAAGCATCTTGGCAAGTGGGGGGTCCAACGGAAACTCCACCATTTTCCAGCCAAGACCAGTTAAGCCTCCCACATTGTTAAGAGCACCTAAGACCCACAACTGGTACATAGAATTCAGAATATTATCCTGCGGAGGTGGGTCCATGAAATCAAAATCCAGCAAGTTCTCAACTTTGAGAGATTTCAGTAACAAAACTACATTGCCGAGGTTTGTCCTTTGGATCTCAGGCACAGGACTTGGCAGCATTTCATTTAGGTATGCACTATCTGTATACAGGCGATAACATGTCCCAGGCCCAGTTCTACCAGCACGTCCAGCACGTTGGTCAGCAGCAGCACGGCTGACAGGGAATACTTGGAGAGCATCCATACCCATCCTAGGGTTGTATACTTTCATCTTACCATACCCCGTGTCAATGACATAAAAAATTCCATCTACAGTCAAAGATGTCTCAGCAATGTTGGTTGCCACAATGCATTTCCGAGCCCCATCTTCAGCTTTCTGGAATATCTTTGCTTGCAAGTCAGCAGGCAGCTGTGAATATATGGGGAGTATCAGGAGTTTTGGAACTGCTTTCTTCGTAGATGATACGAGCTGTTCCACACGCTCTGCAAGGGCATAACAGGCTGCCTCAATCTCATCTTGGCCAGTCATAAAGATGAGGATGTCACCAGGAGGGCTGGTGATATGGATAGTCATAGCCTGCTTCACTGCACCTTCAACGTAATCTTCACATGGGGTTTTACTGTACAGGGTATTAACAGGAAATGTTCTGCCAGGGATGTGGAAAATTGGTACACTGCAACAAATTCAGAAATTAGTAATTTCAAGCTAGTAGATGGAGATATGACGACATAATCAAATTGTGGTGCAAAATGACAAGCTTACCTTCCAAAGAAAGTTGAAAATTTTTGTGCATTCAGAGTTGCAGATGTCACTATAAGCTTGAAATCACGCCGCTGAGCAACCACTTTTTTCAATATCCCAAACAGCACATCTGTGCTTAGTGACCTCTCATGGGCTTCATCCATCACGACGACACTGCAAAAGTAATAACCTTGATAGTAAATAATCATGTTCTGATTGTAAATGAACAGCTACATGTAAAGATAGACATAAAATTTCCAACTTCCCATACCGATACTTTTCTAGATCAGAATCTTTGAGTGTTTCACGCAAGAGTACTCCATCAGTCATATACTGTAAAATTGAAATAGCAAAGATTTAGCATATAATCATATCAAGGTATAAATATTGATCTCTATTCAACTAAAATTTATGCCCTAAAAAAAAAAGCATCGGAGTTATTTCAACAACCATCAAGATTAACAAAAGGTTACAAAAAGAAGTCATGCATGGTAAGCAGCCTAAATGGGAAGTGTCTAAGGAATTCCAATACTTTGCTTTTGGAAACAAAGAAAGCAATTCACCTTAATTACAGTTTTTGGCCCAGTCACATCCTCAAAACGAATAGCATAACCAACTTTGTCACCCAGCTCCGTCTCCATCTCTTCACTAACTCTTTTTGCAACACTCATAGCTGCAACACGTCTTGGTTGGGTGCAACCAACAACACCATTTATAGTGTAGCCGTCTTCATGCAGATACTGTCAACAAAATCCAAATATCAGCTTCCAGTTGACAAGGCACATAAGCCTCAACCGTTATTATTAATAAGCACCACAACAACAACAACAATAATAATATCATATAAAGCTTGAAGGAACCTGTGTCAGTTGAGTCGTCTTTCCTGAACCAGTTTCTCCAACAACCACCACCACCTGATTTTCGCGAATTACCTATCCAGAAAACATTCAAATAGAATTAGGACACATCAAAAACAAGGCAATATAAATTCTTTGAAGAGCATAACCAAATGGAAACCGATATAATAATAACAACAAAAGAAAAAAGAAAATCAAGGACTCTGAAATACACTTGGAAAATGAATTTCGAGCAAAGGATGCCATAAAATTTATTAAAAAGACACAGAATTATTTAACAGGACCTTTTTCTGTCAGTCATCAGATAATTAAAGAGCAAAACATAATGATATGCAATAAGATACAAACTATATACTCCAAATATGCTTTAATATAAAGTGCACCGATATAAGGTTCGTTTGTGACAGGTAGTTCACCTCCCCCATCTATGCTAATTGCTTGATGCCAACAACTTTTGACCGTTTAAAGAATTAAGAGGTAGACCAACTGATTGCAGTCCCCAAATCCTAGATTTTAATAACCAGAAGCTCATTCATAAATTTCAAAAACACATATTCCTATCTGCCTTCAAAGGCGAGACAGCAAGTAATTATCAGTCATTAGGAGCAAACAAACATGTGCCCAAAGGAATAGCGGCAAACCTGCAATAACTCATCCCGCACAGAATAGATTGGCAGATACTGACGTTGCTGCGCTAACGTTTTTGACTTTGCAAAATCACTTACTGCTTCCCCCTTCTTTAAATGCTGCGCAAACTTTGCCTCCTCCTTAAAATCAATTTCACCATCTTCACCTACTACAGCAGTATCGGCATCAATCTGCCATTAAGATAAAAACACAAGTCTTAGACCTATGCCTGCCCGGGGAGGAAGAAGAAGAAGAAAGAAATGAGAGAGTTTAAAACCCAATGAAGGTAAAAGTCAAATCTTCATTAAAAAGCACCATGCCTGTTCCGCTGTTTTTTCGACACCAAGAATGTCACCAAGTTTTGAGCCTGCGAGCTCCCAAAAACGTTGGCGTGACTTGTTCATACTTTGTTTCTCATGAATTTCTCTAACCAAAGCCGATCCTTTGCGTGAAATGATTGCCATATCAGATGTCGGGTCTTTTATTGGCATTATTGGCTCTGCTTGTTTAGTATAAACAACTCTCCCATCTAGGAAAGGAGGTTTTGTATCTGTTACAACAAAAGATGGGGGGGACAGTTTAGCAAAAGAAGGTAGACATCATATGTGCATGCACAGCAAGTGACATGTAATCCATCAACTAGTTGAAAAGGTTTGTTATAAGGTTCTCTTACCATGTACAAGAAGAATAACCTTGCGTTCTTCCTCGTCATCAAACTCTGTCTGCACCTCAGTCCCTTTAACAGCTCCAGATCTCAATAGTTGCCGATCTTCCCACTGAGCATTATCGGCAGTGAGCTGAGACATCTTTTTGCTCTGAGAAAGTGTCATCTTGGTTCCATCTCTCCGAACCTGCATTGGAGATTACAAATCCTTATAGAGATGACAAGAATGTTGATTGCCAACATAATCTGAGCAACTAAACAATCTATACCACTACCTTAAGTTTATCAATTTCTAAGGTACTCGACAACAGTTTATAAATTTCTAAGGTACTCAATAAGATATATATTTCAGGAAAATAACAGGTACACACATGCATGCACCTATTGATATAACAGTGGTATATAATACTTATGCACTGATGAGAAATGGTTTAAACATATTTCCAAAAAATAATAATACAATTTAACATACCAGTCTTTTGGCCAATTCTGCTTCTTTCTTCTGGAAAGAAGCCTCATCTCCCAGATAAAACGATGAGGTATCTGCATCAAACAATGTGTTACCTTCTTCTCTGTCATACCTATAAAATAGAAATCATATTGGTCAAAATAAGTTGACAACTAAGTAGCACTAATAAAATTTATAATATGAAATCAAAGATAGAATATATAAAATATAAGTTTGATTTTAAAAGGAGGTTTTTTTTCATTTTTTGCTAGCATAATTCCGGAGAAGAGGTGCAATAAGGATTGAGATCAAATTCTAAGAGTTAGTTCCAGTTTGAAGAAGCCAATCAAATGATACCATAAATTACTGCTTGCTTGAAGAGTCCAAAAGATTGTAAACATGAATTGCAAATTGAGAAAAGTCAAGGCGGCCACAAATGTTGTTCACAGATTGTGTTATTAAGCCTATATCCTTTTACAGCAATTTAACAACAAATGTGGTCATCCTTATGCGGCAAATATCATGAAGTCAAATCTTATCAAAGAAGAAGAACATGTCCATTCACAAAATTACCATGCACGGTCAGAATTGTATTCCATCTCGAGCCGCATACTTTCTGTAATCTCGTACTTGTGTTCTTCAGACAAATCAAACTTATCAGCACCTCCATCCTACACACATGACATTAATAATGAAAAAGCCTCTAGATAGAATGAATTGCACGTGAATTAACCAAGCAAGGAAATCCACAATCATCACCATTATTCAATGTGAAAGAAAAAAAAAATAGAGGAAACTTCACTTACACCCCCTAAAGTATAAGCGATTTTGCAATCATAACCTCAAATTTTAAAAATTTGTAATGTCGGTATCTCATGTTTCAGCTCCTTTTAATTTCACCCATTTTTGTTAAATGACCCCCCCTCCCTTTTTTTTAAAAAAAAAAAATGCACTTTTGGCTTTAAAAAAAAACAAAACAAAACAAAATAAAACAAAAGAAACCGGGGCATTTTGGACATTTTAACAAAAAAGAGTGAAAGTAGAAGGAGTTGAAACATGAAATACCGACATTGCAAATTTTTAAACTTCGAAATTATGATTCCAAAACCACTAATACATTAGGAAGTGTACGTGAAGTTTCCCAAAAAATATAAAACATACTTTATAGGAACAGAGTTTAAGATGCAGGACCCTTATTCCCCAAAATAAATGAAAAGAAATGGGGAAAAAAGTTGTAAGTATAATACCTCAAATGCTTCTGAATTTTCCATAGAAAAATTAAGTTGATCGGACCTCCCACCATGTCTAGAACTCGAGGATCTCACAGAGGATCCAGAAGGACGTATTGGAACTGGAGAGGGAGAGACATGGTCCCATGGAGAACTGGCAGAACCTGTACTTATTACGAATATTGAGTCAAAGTAATGCACCCAAAAATCAACATATACAGTCATAAATAACTAGTTTGAAAACAACTAATGTTTGACATACACGGGGAAGAATTCACATCAAGCTAACATACCAGTAGGTGTGTGGCCACCCAACCATGGCGAAACTAGTCGTGCATCTGGTGATGCCCCAACTAACATTGGGGACGGTGATGGTTGATGGCGCCTGGTATGAGAGTGACTATCCCGGCGGCGTGGTGAATCTTCCCATTCCCATCTCCCATCATCCCAGTCAGATCTGCCTGCAAGATTTGCACAGTTTAGAATTAGAATGAGCAATATCCATGTATTTTTGAGATATATATAAGTATCCTGTCAATACACCAATGCTAATAAAGTAAATAGATTATTTGCATGTTCTTTATTTCATTTTTCTTACATGTAGAAACATCTTCTTTTTTCAATAAAATATGTGTATATTCACCACTTTTTAGGTCACCTATCCAAAAACCAGTTTCTGGAACTTGTGAGACTTCTCAATTTCAAAACATAACACCACACTCTACCACATCCCTCTTCTGTTTTTCTATATCTTGAAGAATGGAAAACTTTAAGAAGCAAAACTATACAAAAGTATCACATACCAGGTGTACCCCTTGAACCTTCATATCTACTTCGCTTGCTTCTATATTCTCCATCATAGTCTTGATCATGTCGACCACGTGCTTCCCTTCTGTGATAATTCTCTCTATCAGAACCGTGTCTATGTCCCACCCTTCTTTCATTTCTTGTGTCATCCTTGTAATCTCTTCTTTCATGGTCTCGGTCATCCCTTTCATACCTAGGACTCCTAGATCGAATATTCTGGTGACTTCTAGTCGGTGTATTTGGAAACTTGAATTGGAGAAGTCAGTAGCATATCAGTATTATTTTACAACATCAGATGTAGTAGTACATTTTCACTTTAACCACGAGGAACACATATACTAAACCAAAGTGAACAATAAGGTGAAGAATCTCAACAGTTAATGCATCTAGATATAATCAGATTAACCAAAGTACAAGCAAGTTCAGTTTCCCCTAAAATATGTATGACTTTTTCTAAATTATATTATGGGTAAACAAAGTGAGCCACTTAAGCATGTGACACTGAAAACAGCAGTTCAACTTTTTGAAGACCCTTATAAAGAAACCTTCAAAATAGCCATATCACTCTTATGTCCAAATTAAAAACCATCTAAACCTCCAACAATTCAATTAAAAGTGCTGTTGAAATACCAACAAACAGGATCAAGAACATTGAATTGCTAAGGCTGCCAAAAGGCCCAAAACCACAAATACACAATAAGGGCTTGCAGGACCGAGAGACAAATAAGATGTTAATTTGAATCCTATAAGCACTCCATTCTTGTTGCTGTCATGCTAACACTTTTATAATTAGAAGTTTCAACGGCCCTAAGAATAGAACTTGAGGCATAAAAGGCTTTCGTGTTTGGTAAGATGAGCCTTCTCAGAAAAATAATATCAATAACAAGAACTGAAAAAGGGAGCAAACCCAGAACCTGGAGAGCTATAGATAATTTATGCGTGTCCTTGGATTGATAAAGATTAAGGCCTAAATATAGGCATTATAGTGGAGAACAATATGACATGAAAGAAATTAAATCAAAATCCGATCCTAGCCTTGAGCTTCCTAACTTCATTTACTATTGCTCCTTTCAACTTCTAGAAGGTATGACATTTCTTTCTTTTTTCTTTTACAAGTCACAGTCAAAAGGATATCTTATTTTCCCTAACTCAGTCAGAAGAACACTAGGATAACCAGTACTCATGGTATGTGTCCCACATGCACAACAGTCCATTAATGATAGCAAAAGCAAAAATACTAGTAATATGGCAGCATAAAGAATACCAACGATATAACATTGACTTACATCTGAAAACAAATGTTCACTAGATCGATCAGTCCGAGGTGTATCATTAACTTGTTCTTCTTGTGTCACAACACTTCCTGAAATGCAAAGATTACAGAATTTTAGGCTTAGTAAATATAGAAAATGAAAACAGAAAAGAATATAAATAGTCATAGACACTCTGGACAATGTACAAGAGACATAATGCATACATCAACAAAAAAAAAAAAAACTCAAAAGCACATTTAAAATGTGTTTAAAAGAGTGATGCAATATTCCTAATTATAATGACACTAGTAAAAATTGACCATTGGTCACTATCATTCTGGAAAGAAGAAGTAGCAGAAGAAATCAACTTCCATATACCAAAGTCAGGACAGTAAAAGAAAGATGAGGTGTATTGTATAACTTGAAGGCTTCGATACAATCCCCTAGACATCTCCTTTGAAAAGGCTACCACAAATGTAAACAACTCATGTGCTTTTCCGTTTAAGTAACCTTCATCTTATATTCGAAAATGGGTAATTGATGATGAACAACACGCACATTGTTTTTGCCATGGTTTCAAAAATATATATTTTTTGATAAGTAATGTATATTAAAAAATGCAGAGGGACGCAACCTTAGTACACAGGAAGTATACAAGAGAATTCCTAACTACAGAGACCTTGCACACATGCATACTACTAAAAGACCTGCCCAAATCATAAAAGGCAATGCCTTTAACTGAATGACAGGACTAAGAGAGACACTATGAATAGTTTATTGGTTGGTAGTATACAGACCATGCCATTTCCAATAACGTAATTTGCAGGAAATTTTACTACTTCATCATCTGATAGTTCCCTTGCAAATTGAATAGCAAGAGCACCAACCCCCTCCCCCCCACCTCAAAAAATATATCTTTGATGATGCAGCATGACAAAAAGGCAAAAAAAAAAATCAAACTATTTATTCATGTTGTGTTGCATTGGAAAGTAGAATATTACTGGCAGCCTACAACCCGTACTCATGTTCGAGCATCTTACAAATCATTAATTCGTATTTCAGAAGGACTGGGGTTTGTTTTTTCTTTAATGGAATAGTTGTACATTAAATTCCTTAAATGCAATTGGATATTTGACACAATATAAAAACAAGACACTACCTGTCTCGCTTGCAGCTGATTCACGATATCGCCTACTAACATTATTGCGTGTACCACTATTTGCATTACTTCCTACTTCATCTAACCCAGAGGATTCCGAATTCTCCTCTTCCTCTAAAGATGCCACCATAGAAGCAACTCTTTCTCTTGGGGCCTTGAATCCACCATCAACCTTAGACTCTGCTCGTTTTGCAATAGCAAGGACATCTAGCCCTGTACATTACAACATAACAAACAGCAACTTTTGTATATTAATCATGTAGGTATACTTTCAATTAGAACCAGCAGAAGAAAAGAACTAGGATTCCAAACAAAGTGAACAAAGAGAAAAATTAGTGCCATTTCAGGGCATATCTGCTAATTAAGCGCACCTAAGACCGATTTCCTTTCGGGAGGTCTAAACACCAATCTATCCTTCCCAGGAACATACAATCCTCCACTGCTCGCCTTCTCAGGTTCCAATGTCTCTGTTATCTTGTCCACGTCTAAAATTCCAGCATCACCTCCACGGATCTAATCATATCAAACAAGGACATCAACATACACAAATTAAAAAATATATCTACATTGACAATAAGAACTCCAGTCATGCAGAAATGAAACCAATTATTCGTAGAATTTCAAATGGGAAGCTTAGATGGTGCTATAAATTTGGTAATCCGAAACTAACCTCCATGTTTGATCAGATAAACTTAGATAATCAACCTCCAGAACAGTTGCACCTACACATATTGCGATAATGAAATCAAATACCACAAGAGTGACGAACTACACATATTAATTTCAAGCAAAATATGTTCAGCTAGCAGCTGAAAGTAAATCACTGATAAATCAATTTGTATACCCTAGCGGTATAAAACTCCAACTACAGAGTGAATGTAATAAAATCAGCTCATAACCATGTTAGGAACCCTCAAATTAGTTTTCCTTATTAAGCAATTACAATAATAATTCCTTTCCTTACTAGGTTAGGATTATTCTTCCTCTATAAAATCAGTGTAGATGCCGTATGACTATTCACCGAAGAGTCAATTGCTATAAGCAATTTGTGGAGGCCGAGCCCCTCGAAGTGGTCAATCCTTTCTCTTTTACTTTCGTTTCTCTCTGATTTTAGTTGATAAGAACTAGGGTTCTTACCATCTGGTATCAGAGGGTTCGTTCCTAGGTGGGTTCACTGTGAAGAGTAGTAGACGTTCTGTGTGCGAGTTACCTGTGCAAAGCGCTCGTTCTCACGGTTGTTGGGTGAATCGGTTGCTCTGACCGTGAGTGAGAGCGCCGTGTATGGATCGACGTCGTCGTGTGCGGTGGTTGAGCGACGCTGCTCCGGTGGTTGACTGGTGCGGTAATGAAGTGGTGCTCCGGTGGTGCGGTGGGTGCTGTTTTCTCCGTGACCAGCTGCAAAGTTGAGAGCGTGGCGGTGTGCAGCCGTGGGAGGCAACGTGCTTGTCGTTGCAAATTTTTTTGCGTTTTTTAGAATCTGCGTGGATTAATTTGGAGAAGAACGGTGGTGCTTGGCTGCGCAAACTTCACTCAATCAGGTTTTATTTCTATTCCAGTACAAGGATAGCCCATTCCAGTGCAGGAGCTATACTATTCTCGTTTTAGGTGTTAGAGTTTGAAGTGTTTGGTTACAAGGTAACTGTTCCTTATTCCAATTTACCATAGCCTGAAAATAGTTTTTTGCCCTTGACACGTAGTCAAAAGAGAGCTTGGCATTACCGTGTCACGCCTCGAACCCCAAATCGATATGATAACCGTTGTCATTACAACAAACTCTAAAATTGAAATAATACAACTAGAGCAACTAAAAATTTATCAACACAATTTTTAATGTTCACATAATATCAGTATCCAAATACCATAAAAAACCAACCTAAAGTAAATAACAGTAACTCCATAAGGTAAAGTATCACAATAACAATTTCTACTAATTGTTGAAGGATCAAATCGGATAATGAGTCTTTTTACAAATTCATTCCATATTGGCTTTCCACGACAAGTTACAAACTAATTAAATTACTGTATGCCATCTCTTTCAAAATTAATTTATGTTATCTCAACTTTTGAATTATGGTGTGTGGTGATATTTGAAGAATCTTTTCACTTTAAATATTTATTTTGAGGGATCTTCATCATTACAGTATGAGAACTCTAATTTCATACGTGGAGTTCTATATTTTTGCTTCATTTGTATCAAATCTTAAGTAATTCTTAATTTTTGTTTGGCCTAGAGTTCACCCTTCAACGATATAGGGCTTGTTTGATAATTATTACAACAGACTCTTCTATTAATTTTCTCAATTATGGATTCAAATCAAGCCACGTCTAGTAGAGTTGTTTGGAGCCATAACATATTGACTTAAGTTGATAAATAACATTTGACACCCATCCACGTGTTGCATAGGGGACCTTAGATTTTATTTTATTTTATTTTTTTAAAAAAAGGTAGTTTCTTACTAATTAATAATACAATGGGTAAATTTAATTTTTTAATAATCAAAGTAAATATATTTTTAAAAGATTTTGATCAAATTTGATTTTTCGTTTAACATAACAGTAAAGACTGACTAATGAGACTAAGTTGTGATAAAGTAACATTTTAATTTATATAAATATCACACTTGTTACTTCATAGGACAAAATTAAATATAACTGTTAATTAATGGGCCAAGATATATTTATTCCAAATTTTAAATGTCGTCACATACAGTCAAATATCACCCAACTTCACCATGAATATTAAAATAGAGGCCGTGCTCGAATTCAATCAATAAAGCCTCAGAAGTCGCAAGACATTTCGCATATCCAGTTCAACCCCATAAAAAGTTATTGCATTCAATCATTGCCTAAGACAAGCTTTAAAACATTTTCAATAAAATTTGGATTTGATTGAACTTGTAATACCTTAATTTTATATCGAAAAGATATAAATGAATTATAAATAAAGTTATGGATACTAAGTTTTATATTGGTTCATTATTTTGTGAGACTAAATTTTATAAATAATTTTAAAAATCTTTAATTATAGTTTGATTAGTCATTTTAAAATAAAGTATAAATATAACTGACATTTTTCTTAGTTCGTTACATAGCTAATATGTACATCAATGTGATATGGTCGAGTCTGAAAATACAATTTTTTTATAACATTTAATTGCTTGAAAAAAGAAATATAATGAAACAATAAAAACGTTATTAGCCTTACAAGCACTTTCTAAAGGGACATGGGTAAAAGTTTGAATCATAAAATATAGCGACTTCCTTAACTGTCACAAAAAGGGAAAACAAATGTATAACAAAATGATGCTCCACTTCCAAAAAGAATTCTGGGCCTAGTCCCCAAAATGTTGGGTTTTCAAGGATAATCTATCTCGGTGGCCGAAGCAAAATTCTGAATTCTACCGCAGCCTTTGCAATGGGAAAAATCTCAGTGAAGTGCCCTCTCCATGTATACGAGGAAAATCTCAGTGCCAAGACCATGCATGAGGCCATCACTTCTTTTACGTTCCAACCCTCTCAAGATTTTCCGACACAGTTTTCATCCGAGGCCGGATTTCAGGGTCTGCCTCAGTGCAAGCAAGGGCCACATGAAAAACAGCGAGCACCTCTTTCTTGGCATGCACTTCTTGAAGTAACACAGGGTCTACCATTTCTGACAGCGGCTTTTCTTCTTCAAAGCCCTTCCTCACCCACCTGACAAGGTCCGGGACTTCCAGTGAAGTTGAAGTGGTCGGAGAAAGCTCCGGGGACTTCCCCGTGAGCAGTTCAAGCAATACAACCCCAAAAGAATAGATGTCCCATTTTTGGGTGGGTCTGCTACCAGGGACACGAGCCTCGGGGGCTTTGTAATTGTTGGCTCGCTCTGTTTGGACCGCTTTTAGATAAGGTAGAGCTCCGCCCATGAAGCCACCGGAGGTGGATGGGTTATCGCCGGTGATGCTGATCAATCGGTTAAGGCCGAAGTCGGAAATGTGAGATTGGAATTCATTGTCAATGAGGATGTTAGATGGTTTGATGTCACCATGGACAAATTTTCTTGGACTGCACTCGTGGAGGTAGGCTAAGCCCCGGGCTGCCCCCTTGCCAATTTTCAGCCTGGTTGACCATGAGAGGCTCGTAGAAGCCTGACCGCTTCTCCCTATATAAGAATTAGAAGAAAAATCATAAAATTGAAATTTGGAATAATAGAGTAGTGTATGCAAATGCAAATGCAGATAAATTAAAAAAAAAAATTCAATCTAATTCTTTTCTTTTTTCAAAAGTTGGTAACAGGAGGTGAGACATGAGAACACAGTAACAACAAGAAAAGAGCACATGGTCCCATCTCTGAAAAAAGTCTGCTTTTAAATGTTAACTAAACAAACAAAGCCACTTATTAATTTCCGCTACAAAAGTTTCTCTTTTTCTGAAGTAAAAGGAACCTTCAGAAAAAGAGTCCCTTTGATCAACCTGTCGAAAATAATCAAAAAGCCATTCTTGCACCGGGTCCAAGTTTAATTCCAACAGGTTCAAGATTAGACAATGTCAGATTATCAACGTACGATTCAACAGTATAAGGAATCCAAAAATTTGGCTATTTTACAACAGCACTGATTGATTTTAATAAGAACTCAGTGGCTTTTATTATTTTGTCCCACCATGCTTCCACCGAGCCCATAAAGTTCTCAGGACAAGGACGTGTAAATGAGTTATTTTACGCCCAGTATCAGTATGTAATGCTGTATCTAAGTGCGGAAATAACATCACATCATTTAAATATGTTGAATGGTGTACCGTCGTATCGGCATATTTAATACGTGACATTAATGAAAAAAAAATAAAGTTCATTTTATAGATTAAATTTGAAATTGGTGGATTCAACTGTATATATAATTCTATATTATTTAAATCTTTTAGTTTCATTTAAAATGGAAAGAATTCCATTCCAATATTAAATTTTAACAATAAAATAAATAGTATATATTTTTTCAAAATGGACAGATCTACCCCCATTAGATATAAGTATATTAACAACACTAAGAAAATGGAGAATCCTATGATTCCTATTCCAAGTTATCAATCCCGAGTCACTGCCACTCCACCTGTCCCAGCACTTTATCCACAACGAGCGATGCGGGACCAACCACTCGTTCGATCTCACGGACGGTAACAATTGTGCAAAACTGCCAGCAAAGTACTACGTACTACTAACAGGGGGCTACATGATAAACGCTAAAATAATTCTACTTCTACGCCAAAAAGTACCGAGTTTTTGTTTGTCTTTCACTTGGTCGTGGAGTGTGCACATCAAAAGATTATCATTAACTACTTAAAAAAAAAAAAAAAGATTATCATTAACTTGCATGATCAAATACAAAGGCCCAAGCAGAACTGTGGGGAGAGAGAGAGAGAGTGGGAAGGGAAATGAAGGGTCATGAGCAAAGCCCATCATTTGATGTCGAATGTCGTGAATGGTAGGCCGGGCTCACCATGCGTGTCCGAAATCATCAATGAAAACCACGTGGACCAATGGCACCAAAATGAGGGCAGGTGCAGAGCCCAGCTCATTAGCCCCGGTCAAATAGACCCCACATTTTGGACTGGCCCCCACCAGCCATTTCTGTTTCGGTCAGGGATCCTTATTACCCCTAAATCTAACGCCTAAAAAAACCCATCCCAATCCAGCAAGCAAATGAGTCCAAGCATCCCTTCTCGACACATTCTTATTGAGCATAAAAGGTTTTAGGGGTATTTTTAAGTGAGTAATTGATAATAACCTTAAAACCTTCGATATAAACATTGAACAATGGCTTCCAACCGTAAGGAAAACTCTTCAAATTTTTTTTTTTTAAAAAAAATGCAATCGCTTTTTAAGGCATTCTCTAAATTAAGAGAATCGACGGTATTATCCTAGATTTTGAATACCATTTTTACATTTTTTCTTATTATTTTACTGTAAAAAATTTTTATCTTTTATCATTTATTTTAAATAATTTTTAAATAACTTTTTTTCTTTAATATTTAATTTTAAAAATATTTAAATAACATAAAAAAAAAAAAGATAAGATATTATGTAATTTGTTTGAATAAAAAAATAAAAAATAATTTAATTTCCTAAATTTAACAAAAATATAATAATTGCAATGCTAAGCGCCCTAAGATAAAATTTAGGCCTGATCCTCTTATCTTATATAAACTATTTTAGATTATTTATAGTGAACTCTCAAAAACAATTATATATTTAACTCCAACAATTCACTTTATAGGATTTAACCAACCATTTTTTCAAACTATCAAATAACAAATTTTCTAAATGTTTTTTTACTTTAAATAAATACTATTTTTTTATTGATAATATTAACTATTATAAGAGAAAAATAAAGTACAGATAAACAAATTTTTGGAGTCAAAGTTAAAACATAATATTAAAAAAGGTTTAATATCTTGATTTTGGCTCTTTAAATTTAAAGAAAAAATCAGATAAAGTTAAATTTAATAAAGAATTAATTAAATGAAAGTTTTTGAGTGTTTTTGTTAAAAATTTAGAAGAACGTGGGTTTTACCTGACACGTCAAAGTCCGAGGCCACCAAATCCGGCCACTACAGGCCGGCGAGCAAACAAACAAACAAGCAGAGCAGAAAAAAACAAGCAAACAAGCAAACAAACAGAGATCCAAAACGGCATAGGACTAAAATTTGGAAGTAGCGACTGACTCACCGCGAAGAACAGAAGTGAGGTTGCCGTTGGAGATGAAATCACTGATGAGAAGCTTCTCGTCGGGAGCCCAATAGTAAGCTCTCAACCTCACGACATTGGGGTGCTTGATCCTCCCAATGGCCTGCACCTCCGCCACAAACTCCTTGTACCTCTGCTGATCCCCTCCTTCTCCCAACCTTCTCACAGCCACGGGGATTCCATTCCCGAGCACCACCTTGTACACTATCCCAAATCCACTCTTCCCCAACACGTACGCCGACGCCCTCAACAGCTCGTCCAGCTCGAACGAAAACCCTTTGTCCATCGCCACCAGCTCTCCTCCTTCCCCTCCTTTCTCTGCTTTCTCAGCTGGGTCCTCCAACTCAGACTCCTCGTTTTTGAAGCCATTGGCACACGCACAAAAAAAACAGAGATCGGTTTTCTGGCTTCCTCCCAGCTTGCTTCTCCCACTGCAGCTACACCCATTTGAGTTGTCTTTCTTTTTCCAGTATATGTAAACGATTACGAGCCCAACGAATGCGACTCCAGCTGCGTCCGCTATTGAGATCAGTATAATCAAACCCGGACTTAGACCTTTTCTTGTACTGTTTTCAACGCTCGGAGCAGAATTTGGACTCTCCGATGACCCTGGCTCGGAATTCCGGCACGTTTTTTGTAGAGGAAACCCACATAGCAGAGGATTGTTTAGGAACGCGGTGGGTCCCTGGTTCGTGAACGAACCCGTTTGAGGTATCTCGCCGCTTAGGTTATTGTTTTGGAGATCCCAACTCAGTGTCAACGGTAAGTTCCCAAGCGATTTCGGGATTTGACCCGATAAATGGTTGAACGAGAGGTTGAGCGTGCCGGAGAGAGAACCGAGCTCGCTCATATCCTCCGGGATCGATCCGTTAAGATCGTTCGCCGAGAGGTCAAGTTGGACAAGGTTTTCCAGTTCCGTCCAAATTCCCGCCGGAATTTTGCCGGAAAACTTGTTTCTCGCGAGAATCAGCCGCTGCAACTGCTTACAATTCTTGAGGGCTTTCGGGATCGGGCCTGTGAAGGAATTGTTCGAGAGATCGAGGTTTTGGAGCCTCGGAAGGTTGCAAATCGAGGGCGGGAGCGAACCAGAGAGGTTGTTACCGTAGAGGAAGATGCTGTGCAGTGACGTCGCGTTGAAGAGCTGTGAAGGAATGGAACCGTAGAAGTTGTTGCTGTGGAGGTTGAGTCGCCGGAGATACACCAGGGTCCCGAGCTCAGACGGAATATACCCCCGGAGATTCCTTCCGGCGATGGCGATCCCGACGACACGCGGGTCCGCGAACCCCGTGATATTCATGCACGAAATGCCGCTCCAACCGCACGGCGTGGTGTCGTTCTCGTTCCAGTTGGAGAAAGCCAAGCTAGTGTCCGATATTTGATCTACGGCCGACTTCAGAGACAGCAACGACAGGCCGTCTGGGGTGAGCGAGAGAGTGAGTTTTGTACATATCACAAGATAAACGACGACGTAGAAGAAGATTGTAGTTGAGAAAGGAAGCCTGTTTTTCATTACTGCTTTTGCTTTGCTTGCACACAGAGAGAGAGAGAGAGAGAGAGAGAGAGAGAGAGAATGGGAGGTGAAGCAAGAGAGTGGAACGTACAGTAAACGACTGGCTGTGGGGATTGGTTTGGTTGGGGGTGGGAGGAAGGTATTTATGAGAAAGAGACTTGGGAACAACGAGATTTTGATTGATGGGGGCCACATCCCGCCAAAAAAAAAGATCGGAGGACTTGGACTTGCTAACGGAAAAGGGGAAGTAGAACAAAAGCAATTGCAGTTCGTAGTGGTGGCTTTTATTGCGTGTTTGTTTGGTTGTATTATTGTCTTAAGCTATGATGGCGATGTAATTTGTCTTTAACCTATCCAATTTTGTTTCATCATCACACTCTACGAAACGCTGGTTTGGGATTTCATGCAATAGCCTGCTCATCTATTGCGTTCTAAATGGGTAGCTTCATGTGAAAGATTGTACCCTTCACATTTGTCTCTCACATGAGGTTAGATCAAGATTTCCTACAATCGTGCTTGTTGTAAGAGGCCTTTGATGGGCTTTCTTGTTCAAAAAGAGGGCTCATTTATTTAAACAAGTGCTCAGGTATAAGGAATCGCTCCATCGAGGCCTCTCACAATTCCTTACAATCCAAACATGAAATTGTAAAACATTCCGATCGACACGAAATTGTCCTATTGCATTGCAATAAGACTTCCAAAAAAATTTAAGGTTGTTTCTGCCTCAGCCTCTCATTTGTCATTTCATTTGGTTATGTTTACACACTAGTTTGATCATGTTATTGTCTTAAGTTGTGATGATGATGTAATGTGTCTAGCAAGAGCTTTTGTGCAGATTGGACATTATGAAGTATTTTAATTGCTTAAGGTTGTTTCGTCTCTTATTAAGTCATTTTAATTGGGTTGGTTAATATATTGATGCACTTGGATCTTCATTTTTTTTTTTTTTTAAATCGTTGTCTCATGAATGTGTGTTCATCTCTCAAAAGAAGTTTTAAATTGTTCGAGCACTTGTTCGAAAATGTGAGCTCCATTAGAAGCCGACATGCAAGTTGTAATTAGATCAAAATACTACAGCCAATCCCAATTTGTCAATGGCCTCCGAACAAGGAGAGGAGTTTAGCATTGTAATTTCCTTTAGATTTCTCCTTCCATCTGTAACTTGCAAGCAGTCACCACTTTTTCTATTTCTTTTTTTGGTTCAAGCAGAGACCACTTATTACAAGTAAAATCGTACTAGGAAGTCTTGTATGGATATGAGTAGGTGTATGGTCGTGCTTGGAAATAATGAAAAGAAACCATGATGCCCCCTGCTCTCATCTCCATTAAAAAAAGCCAAATATATTAATTGAATCATTATAAGACCAACCTTCGTTTGTTAGGTACAAGACTTGACATTGAGTTACATATCCATTACCCAATTTGGAGACTTACACTACTATTATTATTTCAACAACAACAATTACACAGTGGAAAAAACTTTACTCATCTTGGGACCCTTAAAATAGCATTGTTTAGACATTCCAGCGGCAAAGTTAAGGCATAGGAATATTTTCCTTCTATTTAAAAATGGTTCTAGAGACTGTTAGGTGTTTGGTCTAAACGGAGAAGGAAAAATTATTTGTTATGACCACAACAGGCACCATATCCTTTTGTAGAGGAGATGCCTGTGGCAGAACAAGATAATACATATTTTAAGGCAATGACTTCCTGGTCAAAGCTCCATTATATGAGGGAAAAACTCTACATTTTTTTATCATTAGTTTTTGTCGTTTCATTCAGATTGCGAGCAATTCAAACATTAAATATAAAAAAAAAAAAATTATGAAATTTATCTGTCTGAACAAATCTTAAACAATTTACTATTTTATTCAAACAAGTAAATTTCATAAATTTTTTTTCATATTTACTGTCTAAATTCTAACTATTCATTTAACTCAACAATTTGTTGGAAATCTGTATCCAATAAACAAAGTCCGGGTGAATGAGGGTGGAGGGAATTGCCTCTATGAGCAATCCCTTTCACGCAACTAACTCCACTTTCTGGTGCTACCTCTGACAGTGGGACAACTTCTGTTTCACATTTTAATTGCCTTTTGCTGTGTGAAGGTCGAGGTCATTTCTATGATTATGTTACAACCGATGTGAGTAATTATTTAATTGTTGAGTGGAAGTCTGCTTGCTGATTATATCTCAATCTCAATCATGAAAACATGCTTAGAAGCTAACAAAGCGAATAGAGAGAGAGAGAGAGAGAGAGAGAGAGGGCATGTCCTTTCCAGCTTGTACTATAGTTTGGCTATCCTTGTGTCTTGTTTCTGACTATTGAATATTTTGGAATCCATTTATCAATTTTTTTGATAGGTGGAAGAGTAGCATGTGATGTAGGAGAGTAGCATGTGAGGTTATGACTCCATTTTGTTAGAAGATAAATTTTTTCTTCAAATTGTATTAAAAAATTTTCTCCTATTCAATTTATTAACATATATTTTACATGTCATTAGTGTACTTTTTTTTAATGAGTAATACTAGATCCTATATTGTTATCTTACAATTGTTCAATATGTTAACGTGGTACTTCAAATCAACTAGATAATTGTTTTAGTATTTAACAATAATTAATCTAAAGGTTAGTTAGGAGTGACACATTAGCCTTATTGAATAAATATTTGATAGAATTATAATATCTAATATATATAGAAGTGATAATAGTGAACCGTGTAACTTAATTTAATTTAATTTTTTTAATATAGTTTCATAATATTTTGTTAAGAGAAAAACTAGTTCTAAGTAAGTTTTGCCATTGGCATCGGGATCCTACTATTGGTTATTTGGTAAGGGTCGAGCTCTCCAATTTGAACAAATTCTATTCTATATAAAACAAATCGGGTCAAGTTTGATCCGATTTTAGTTTAGGTTTAGCTTAGAATAAAACTCAATCAGTTCTTTAATTTGTTAAATACCCTTTTATTTTTTAAAATTTCTTTAAGAAATCAATTTTAAATAGTAGCACGTAATGATCACTTCGTTTTCTTTCTTTTTTTATTCTAATATATCATAAATGCTCGTGGAAGCTATATTCCCAGACAAAAGGATAGAAAAGAGTTGGGAAGATAGAATCCTTTGCTTTGTACTTAAGGATCCGGTTGATGCGAAGAATCGTTCAACTTGATCATGAAACAGTGGGTCCCATGGAGAATTTTTGAGGTAATAAAATTTGAAAAATGATAGAAATCGATCTCTTGCTTGTCTCTTAATTTTCAAATTCACCATTAAATTTAAAAATTAAATGGACGTATAACATTGGTCATACAATTTTTACTATATTTATTTGCGAATTTACATGACAATCTAAATTTTAGTAGTAATAAGTGTCACGCGAGTTACTACATTAATTTAAAAAATATAATAAATACCATGTATATTACTAAGTGGCAGCCTACATTTTAATGATTAATATATTAAATGTCATATCGACTAACGCATTGGGTAAGAGGAATTTATAAACAAAATTGTACAACTCAACTAACATTAGCATTGTTGCCACTTAAAACACACTCGAAACGGGGAACCCTTCTCTTCTCCATGCTCTCTTCTCATTTTCTCCATTTCATCAGCTTGGAAATATGTCGGTGTTGTTCAATGTGCTTGCCGGGTAGAGCTCATAGAGTGCTTCAATTATGACCTCTCATGTCTTCCAAACATTATGGCCTCGTTTGGTATGCGGAATGAGTATTCCATCAGGAAAAAGAATAGTTATTACTAATAATAGAAGATGATAGAATTGAATAGTTATTCTTATTCATTGGTTTGATGACAATATGTATACTCTATTGGGAATTGAACAAAAATTACTAAAAAAAACCCCACTTTATTTCTTATTTGTTAAGAACTCAAATTAAAAAAAGAAAAGAAAAGAAATACAATTGTGGGTGGTGCGGTCACCCACAATAGAAGCCGGGGGTGGCCGCACCACCCCCAGAGGCCATCGTGGTGGACCCACGACGGTCTCCGAGGGTGGTGCGGTCACCCCCCGTGCCATGGGGGTGGCCAAGACCACCCCCAATGAGCACTGGGGGTGGCCGTGGCTACCCCTGCCGACGCCTGCGGATGATTGCGACCACCCCCAAATGTGACAAGGGTGATGATCGCACCACTCCTGTGCCCTACAATGGCTGACCACCCATAGGGTGGTCGGCCACCCACCGAAACCCACGGTTTTTTTTTAAAGAAAAACAAATAAAATAAATAAATTTTTTTTAAAAAAATATTGTCAATACCACAAAGATTAGCTATTCCTCTTATTTTGAAGAAGAATAAGTATTTCTCTTCATAAATAATAAATATTTCTTAGGAATAATTATTCTATTCCAAGAGTCTATTCCTCAAACCAAACGGAGCCTATACCTTTTTTGGAATATTCACATTTTCAAAATGTACTATCAAAAGAAATAGAAATAAGCCGGTTAGAATAAGTGAGAAGTCACATTTGTCCCCCACCACCCCAAAGAAAGGAAATAACAATTTTACCCTCACACTTATAATAAAATGAAATGGAGAGAATCCTTTTCCCTTTCAGAATGGGTTCTCATTCACCATAAAGAGTAAATTCCACTCCTCATTTTTAGATCTATTACGCATGAGGCTACCACTGAGAATAATTAAAATAAAAGCTAAACATGAGCTTTCTAATGTATTTCCATGAGCACAGAGAATAATAAAAATCATTCAGAGGGGGGGAGCGAGAGCGATAGAGGGAGATTAAAATCTGATATAATAACGTAGAGTTTGGTTAAAACTTTTGAACATCAGCAACAACAAACTACTCAATAAAAGTAAACAACCATGAGTGGCAGTGCTCTCATAACTTCGACTTAAAGACAAGTTATCCATGAATTGTTTCAAAGCACCAACCGCCAATACATGTACTCGAAGAATTTTCTGCCTTGTAAGCATGGTTTGGAATTCATTTCGTAAGAGTAGAAAGCATGGTCCAAGTTCAGCAAGACACTTATGCCCCAGCTACTTCAATCATTTCCTGTTCCACCGTACTTGGCGTAACTGGATAGTATTTGTAATGAAGTTCTCCAACATCATCACCAGAGAGCTTCTTCCATCCATCGGGTCCCACATAATAAACTGATAAGAATCACAAGTTCAAATTATATCAAAATCATTAATATCTGGGGTGTGTTCATGCACGCAGAGAGAGAGAGAGAGAGAGAATACCGCTAGCAACTCCACCACTGGCTCCATCACGGAACGTGGCATGATAAATAGACCTTCTAGCCAACTCTGCAGCTTCTTCGATCGACATGTCATACCGGTACCTGTTTTAAGTGCCCACATAAACAACATAAAATTACATATAAGAATACATTTATCTCAGAAATAAATCTTGCTTAAATGAAAAATGATGGAGCAAAAATAGAAAACGAGCAATTATCTTGTCTAAGAAAGAAAAAAAAAGAGTAGCAGGGTTCAGGGGCATGGAAGAAGAAAAAAAGATAAGGCAGCATGCTCCTAGGGAAGTCCTCATACAATTTTAGAAATCGACAAACTTGAGTAAACAAAATAAACAAGGCCTGTTTAGCCAATTTCTAAGAAAGTGGCATCCATTATGTACTGCAACATTCTCAGGCATCCTGTACAGTCCTGGAAATCAATTTATGTAAGCTCTGTTGATTAATCATGTACAGAATTGCTAAAGCCAAAGTACCTATTTTCTTTTTCCCCATTATTTGGTTTGGTTGCGAAGGTTAATGAGATTGGATCATTGGAATCGAATAAATTCCCAGAAATATGTCACATATAGGTTCTTTCGCATTATTCACCTGCTTCTTGTGCTTTTCTTTTTCTATTTGTTATATATTTTAGTTTATTGTTCTTATATCACGGAACCTACTTATCAATTTCACCATAATGCAACATTATTGTTTCCTTCAACAAATTTCAAGCTGATACTTGGAGATTCGTTTTTCACAAACAATTGCTCAATCATCAGTAGGACAATAGACAATGTAGAAATTATTGGGGAAAGGGCACATACCCATTATCCAGCACACCATAAGCATAGGGTGAACCAGATCCAACTGAAAATCGTGTTCCCTTGAGCCTTCCTCCTTCACTGTCCACATAGTATAGCCCAGGACCCTACAACCCACAAAGGAAAAACATTTACGATAGTCTGATTAAATAAAAATGTAATAACATGACATGGGACATTCACATATTGATACCGTTTCATCCCATCCCGCAATCATGGTCCCAACAGACAGACCCATTCCACGGTAAGAATACAGAATGTTTGCCAGCAGCTTTGATGCTCCTGTAACTGAAATTCTACGCTTGTTTGCCAATTCATGCAGCCGGCACTAAATAACACCAAACAAGTGCGTGTTAGCAAGTGATGTAAGAGGGTACAAACATATCATTGGGTTTTACAGGTTCAATATAATTTTACCAAAGCAGGGCAGTGACCGTCATATTCACACCAGGGCATGCCCAGGAGCTCAAACTACTTTCTATGGCTAGGCAACAGTCTCTGCATTAGGCTGGCCACTGCTTAAATTTTTTTTCTTCATGTTTCTTAAAAATTTAAGCAGCAGGCCACTGCTTAAATATTTAAGAAACATGACTATCTTACTTCACAAAAACAGTCACTTTGGATGTGACTATTTAACAAATAATATACTTTTCCTATGTGGGAAGGATCATTATCATTTCTGCTTCTTCCATTATCCGTGTTCTAAAAGAACCAAGGAATAAGTATCATGATGAAAGATGCATGTAAAAAAAATGTCAAGATAACCCAACACATAAAAACCACCACCACTACACCACTTTTTAGCTGGAAAACAAACCATAGTCTCAGCCAGTGAATGAATACTCAAATCTTTTATGGTCTAATGTACAACACTAAAACTTCACTTACTAAAAATTTTGTCTAATATGTTGGTCTTTTACTGACAACATCAGCACCACAAAGTAGACAGCACAGAGCTAATGACACTTACCTATCATAAAAGATATACAATCACCCACTCTAACTTAATTGTAGCCAACATGCCTGAAAATATATATTATAAATCTAGAAAACCAACATAAATACATTACCTTAATGCCCAGATTTCTGTGCCAAAACTGACAATCAGCAGCTCCTCCAGCCATAGTGCCAAGCATGTAAGGATTGATTTCAATGATTTTCTTCACAGACTGGGATGCTGATAAGATATAGCAAGGAAAGAGTAAATGCAATATGCTTTTTCATACCGAAAAGACAACGCAAACAAACACTATGGTAAATGTTACTTGCAACATAAATTGGTCAACTATGTGGGACAGGAACAGGTACAGGCTATGCCACTAAAACTAACAAAGGAAAATGTTTAAGGCCAAGCCAAGTGTCAGAAAGTTTGTGCGTGTCTGTGCATACATAAGCATGATCACCAACAAGTCCAGTTTTATATAGTGAAACTGGATATATACAAAATCAGTTTACAGAACCTATAATTATTTTCAAGTTAGAAACTTTTGCTTAGGGGAAAAAATGAAAAAGAAAAGAATACAAGTTAGACAAAGAAAGAACACAAATAACATACATATATAGCCTCCCATGCTAGCTCGAGAATCAGCAGCAACCATGACACCCTCCTTGAATATGAACGCAAGTGTGGTTGTTCCCTTTGCTGGCTTCACCATCTGTATAGCCTCTTTCTGAAAGCCATCAAACTGAAACAGAGCCAGGGAAAAAGAAAAGTTCAAATAATATTCAGCAGATAAAACACCTACTTTCTCTCATGCAAATCACAAAAAACAAAAAACAAAAATGAGAATATAACAAACACCCATTATCACTCACGTTGGTTGTATTAGGAACCTCAAAGAATGGAGCAGCTGAAAACCCATCAATAAGCTCATTGCTCGACCCATAGAACGGTGCAGTCGATTCAAGACCACTAGTATCAAGCTTCATACTTTATAAACTGCAACAAGGATTCAGAGTTCGAATCCAACAATCAGTCCATGTAAAAACTAATCTAACATTTGAATTGAACAAGTAACAATGGAAATCAAAACTAAATTTAATACCACCAGATCTATTGCGTTATACACATACAAAGAGAAATCAATACACATAAAACCAGAGCTTGAGCTAGTTCCACAGCAAGAGGTCTGATAAATTTTGCCCTAAATTCAATTATTAAAAAAAAAATCCCTAACCCAGACAATCAATTTTTCCAGAAACTTAGTGTAAAAAATTACATAATCTAAAGCATAAGGACGCAGCGGACTCAGTTGAATACATAATTTAATTTTCACAATCCCACAAAATTTGATTATGATTTAAAAAACAAAGCGTAAGGTTCGGGAAATTAGTTTCTTTCTTGTATTTTCTCAACAGCCAAAGAGAACCTAGACTGTACAATCGCAAGCAAGAAAAATGAAGAAAGGTAATTCATAAACCCTAGAAGCAAAATCCGATCCTAATACGCGCTATGTTCACAAAGTTACTCAGAAACTTCAGAGCATTGGGATGAGAGATCACTGTGAAATTACCTTTGTGATCGAAGACGAGGCAGAGAGATCGAATGTGAGACCGCAGAGGATTATAATGGAGCGAACCGTTCGATCTCTAAAGTAATATAATGTGGGTTTCTTGTTCTTCAGGTTAGTGTGACAACTGGGTCAGTGTGGGCCGGGCTTGGTTTAGTATGCAATGTATTAATTCAGGCCCATATTGAATGGCACTGAAAAAAGCTTGGAAAGCATTTTTAGGCCTTTTGGGCCTTAAGCAGCCCAAGATTATTGTTGTTGATAATCTTAGTCATGGCTGGCTGTGCTCTGAATACTACCAACGTTATTTTTCTTTTGAAAAATGCTAGACCTGCGATTCACTTAAAATTTGTTGATATGGGTATACAATTGAAGGGTGTTAAATTTTTTAGGTAGTTGATGTGATTCTAATTACATACTGACATGTGTTAACAAGTTGTAAATAACTACTTGGTGAAGTCTATTTTTTTTTCCTAAGCAAATAAGGAAAATGATATAGGGATTAAAACATAGAAAAATGGGTGAGCTCCCCAAAACCATACCCAAATTGAAAATTGCAGTGCATAACATACAACCAACTAGTAAGAAATTGGTCAAAAAATGACTTGATCCTTTATGAAATGGCCACATAAAGCAGTTTCTGAAACAAAAGAAGTACAATAAATGACATGAGCAACGAAAAGCTCACAAACCCTTTCCAAACCCTGTTAAGGCGTTGCAACAACCACTGAAAAGAGATTATTGAGGGAGAGGCACCGTCAAAATCTGAGTGGCATCCATCAAAAAAAAAGAACAATCTCTAGATGGAGAAGTCTCCACAACTAGCTCCAACAAAATCAACACATGGAGACAAAATCTCACGAAAAACAACCAAAAAAAAAAAAAACTTGGTAAGGTCTTCTATTGTGTAGCCCCATACAGCTCAATATGCCTTTACTGGACAAAAAAGTTTAAAATGATTCTCTCCAATTCACTTGAGAATGGAAAAGATCCCTTTCCCTGATAAAAGTTGGGTCCTTTTGTTTAGTAGAACCTTTGTTGATGTGATTTGCGAAGTTAGGAACAAAAAAAAAAAAACTTTTGTTGATGTGGGCAGGGTCTGCATGATTAAGGCCCAAAAATTAAAAACCGTTAATGGTTGTGCTGGCTATGGGGTTCGAACCCATGCGCACTTATGTGCAGAAGATCTTAAGTCTTCCCCCTTAACCTCTCGGGCAAACCAGCCACTTGAACACAGTGCTTCAAGATACTTATATTCTTAAAGAATATTTCAGAATCCTTTTTTTTTTTGTTTTTTGTTGGTTTCTGACAAATCACATCAACAAAGGTTGCCTCAAAAACAGCTGCGAATCCTTATATTAGGGGAGGATACAGCCCATCAAACATTTTCCAGTCAAATCATAGCATGCATTCTTAATTATATGTTTTCATGCAAAGAACGTGGGCGCTACCAACACTTTGATGATCACATGCAATCCATGACCCCAGCACTCCAAGTTCCAACTATACATATGTACTATGTGGTCCAGGCGTCCAGCTTAGAGTTGTTCACTACCTTATGTACAAACATAATGGTGCTTTTTAGTATGCAAAAGTTACCCGGATAAATATTGAAGTATAATTACCAATATATAGTTATTCCTTCACGTGAAATGAAGTTGAACAATTTTATGGTTTATATTAAATTTTATTTAAAAATATTAAATAACGTGATATTATATATATTGTTAAATATAATAAAATAAAATATTGAGAGTGAGACATGGTCATATTTGGTAAAACCATTCACCCACATTTTCATTCCTTTCAAAAACAATTTAACGTCTCTTAAAAATTAATTACCAAATAACTTTCTTTATTTTTTTTCTTATAAAAAATTTATATATCATTTTATCTTTATAACACCATCAATTACTTACTATTTTTATTCATAACAAAACTTTTTACCAAACATATTTGGCGAAGTCTTCAGTTATTTCCCTGGATCGAGTGCTCTCCTTGAAAATGTTCAGAGAAAGCCTAACGACCACTTGTTTCAAAATAAAGTGAAAGTGGTCAACGGCGGACTAGTTTAAGTTGGACCCCCCCAGTAATGATGCTATACTATACATTTAATTTAGTATGGCTGTGATGAAAGGTGTTTGTGATGATTCATATGCATTTCTCACATTCTTAAATCTATGGCATAGGAGCTAGCACTTAATAATAAAAACTCGGATTCAAAAGGATAAATTATTCAAATTTATTTCGGCTCATGTCTTAATAGGCCCCGTTAAAGCTCAATTTGTTTTGATATAAAATAGTTTTTATCAAAAAATATTTTTTAATGATTTTTTTTTTTAAAAAAAAAAAAATTATATTCCTTGAATATTTTTTGACGTTTGACTTATACAAAAAATAGTTGGAATCTTCCGACGAACATCAGTGGCGAATTTCGGCAACCTCCAATGACGGTGGCTAGTGGGAGATTCCGGCAAACTCCAGTGGCAGCAGATAATGAATTGTGGAGAAAAGTGTGTGCAAGAAAAGTAAGTTCAAACTCTAAAATTGATTTGCGATTTTAAAAAATAAAAACCATTTTAAGGAAATTAAATAAAGTTTTCCTAGTGAATCAAAAATATTTTTGATTTGATGACGAATTTATATCGTACCAAATACCGAAAAATTTAGAAAACATTTCAAACTAGCATTTTATGTTGAAACAAACAAAGCCTATACACATATTCAATAACCATGACATAAGCTTATAGTATACTACCGTTTTGTTTTTAAACTATATATTGAGTTGCACAGCAAGAAAAATTAATAAAGTTTTTCTCTAAATTGAGTTGGAGAAAACCTATTAAACTAACATCCGTCGTAGAACATGTAATTATTACATTAATTTTAATATATTCTAAGAACATATGTTAGCATGGGCAAAACCAATATTTTTTTTTGTAGGGTCCAAACCTATATAAATAAAAAATATACATAAATTCAGAAAGTAGTAAAGTAAAAAATCAAATCAACTAGCTATCTAGAGGTGAAAAAAGTCATTATTGACTGGACTATGATATCAAAAATAATAATTTATTAAGAATCTTTTAAAAGACCCCAATACAGTTTAATATGCTGAGTTGAAATAAAACTGTCCAAAATTTACTACCGACTTTACCCCTCAAATTACCGGAAGCGATGATAATTGGACATGAGCGAGTACAATCATGAATGAACTCAAAAAGAATTTGGAATCGTCAACCTTGAAAGACACCCATTATGCAAAGGTCATAATTGTGCTAACCTTCATCTCCATTCTAAAAAACTTGAAACGTTGTCGGCGTTGACAGCATAACCTTTTTTTTATTCAAATTTAATGGGCTGCCTAATTAACGTTGTCGGCCTTGTTTCGTAGGAAAAGGATCTTTGAAATGGAGAGTATCCGGATACTGTTTTGTATGTTAATGTATTTGAGGGGTGTTTTTATTTTTAGTTCAAAAAGGTATTTTTTTATGTGATATAAATTATTTATGTGTTTTTAATAGTATTTTGAGTTAGAAAAACACAATATATTGCCTCTTACTAAGTTTTACAATAGGATATGCGTGTGGTCAGAGCCATGCATTAGGTGACACTATTAGCACGTGTCTACACAAAAGTCATTATAGAATAAGAGAAAAATAATTTCTTATAAAGTATTAATAATTTTTTTTTTTTTTAATGTGGGACAAAGTGAAAAACACGAATAGAGAAAAATTGAAATATCTTAAATTAGCAAGAAACTTAATTTTTCATAAAATAAATTCAACATTTTGTATTTAAATTGTTTGTTAATATTTTTATTTTTAAAAAATAAAAATACAAATTTTAAGAAACAGAGCCTAAAAAAACTCTGTAGGTGATAAAGTGCGTAGTCATCTTTCGGATATAAATATAATTAATGGAAAAAAAAAAAAAGTTTGGTCAAAGGTCAAGGAAAGCAATATCCTTTAATTTCCCCATCTAGAGTGGAAAATATTGGATTTGCATGCATAACCCAAAATCTGATTTTGACTCATAGACGTGACGCTTTTGTTTCTAGTGCTCCGTGGGACCGATACCACAGTTTTACGCTTTCCGCTTTCTTGAATCTAGACTTGGACTCTTGGCCCACCATTACCGCCCAATAACATCAAAAAAATAAATGTTAGTTGTCTAATTTTTTTATTTAATTTTATTTAATTTTATATATGTGATTTTTTTTATATTTTAAATATAGTATATAATTCTCACATGTATTTAAAAATATACATTTTAAAAAATGCATGTAAAAATAACATGTATTTTGAACATGAGTCAATTTAATAAGTTGAGTTTTTTAAAAAAAAAAAAAAGAAAAAAAACCTCCAACTAAATTTTGATGAAAACTTTCGTTTATTTTCTTCTTCCATTTTGTATAAGTATTGTGTTTTTAAAGACAAATTTCAATATTACTACACAATCACATCTTCTTCCATTTTGTATAAGTATTGTGTTTTTAAAGACAAATTTCAATATTACTACACAATCACATCTAAAATACCAATCCGTCCACACGCTTCCTCCAAAATCCCAACCATATTACTATATTAGCACAATGTCAAACTTTTTTTTTTTTTGGTTGAAATAAGTGTCTTGCATTCATATCATTGATGAATGAAAACTTGACCAATACATCCAACTATTACGATATCATTAATACACTGAGGAGCTCCTTTTATGTTTTTAAAACAATTTCATCCATGAGAGTTTTGAAAATTGTGTACGAAAATATAAAATATGAGAATAATAACGGAAGTAAGAGAGATAAATAGTCACAGGAAATTATAGATGTTTCAGTGTTAGACACCTATGCCTACCACTTTGAAGGGCCCTTAGGCTACATTGTGCTTATTAACTTGATCATTTAACTATTACAGATGCCTCTATTTATAAAGAGGTTATAGGTGATGAACAAATAAACCTTGTAAACTAAGAAAAATGGAATAAACCCTATAATGGAAACATAATAATATAATATATTATAACATTTCCCCTCAAACTTAAGGTAGAAAATCATAGAATCTTGAGTTTTAAAATAAAAACAGAATATAAATGCAATCGAAGTCGGTAATTGAATCAAAGCGGTACTAGCGAGAAAGGCTGAAATTGACAACTTCATTTGCTAGCCTATGAGCTGTTTTGTTCGCTTTCATTTTGACGTAAGATACTCTCACTATTGTAAAGAATTCAACGCTATTATAACATCATCAATTAATTGGCCATGTCAATACCAAATTTTGTCGTCTTTTTGTAATGCATGCACTAATTGTAAAGCATTTCCTTCTAATTTTACATTATATATTCCCAACTCTCTAGTAAAAACTACAGCCCTTAAAGCTTTTCTAGATTATGCAATAATTAGATCAATAAGATTATCTTTTGGAGCTCGAAACGTTATCAACACTTCTCTTACATCTAATTCCTCACAAACAGATATATGCCCATTTTCCTATTTATCTTATCCATCACGATATTCCAATTTATAATCACATTTATGCCCATCTTCCTATTTATCTTATTCATCGCGACATCCCAATTTACCTACACGAGCCCTGTGAAACAAGCTTTCCAACTATGGTTCCACACTCGATTTCCATCACACTTTCCATTCGATCTTGCTTGTGCACTTTTGGAATCATAAGATATTCCGTTGCATTCCATACTAGTTGGTTCGGATGTCAAACCTTTCTTAACATCTATTCTCTTCTTCCTTTTATTTTCTCGTCCAAATTAGTAAGTATGGTAATTTTAGAGACAAAGTTTGATATTATTTGTCTCACTCAATGCTGTGGGGGACAAGCTTAAACTCGCAAAGTTGTGTGTACAGAGCAACAAATTTATATATTTGTGTGTGTGGTTTTGTTGTAAATGATTCAAAATTGAGCCACCGTGACGCAGCCACTACGGTATAGATTAACTAAAATAAAGTAGCAGCCGCGTGAGGGTGGGTATCTTACCCGACACCACAAATATAGAAATTTGGAATCATTTTGAACAGAAGCATATGGCATTTACAGCCTTACAGGTAATGTGCCAAACGTAGGGGACTATGGATGGAACTCCTGTCCAAATGAAATGCAACGCGTGCCACTGCAGAAAGATGTTGACATGTCTCTTACATTGATGCATAAGGCTAGGTGTACAATTATTTTTTTTTTTTTCTTAAAAAACAAAATGAATGGACAAAAAAGATGAATGCCTCATTTTTCTTAAATGTAAAACGCGAAAAGGAAATATGATGAACTATTTTATGATTCAAAATTTATTTTATTATATTTAATAGTTTATATAGTATTATCTCATTTAAAAAATTTAAATGATATAATAATATATTTATTATGTAATAATATATACACTATTAATTGGTGAAGAAGTTATTGAATAGAATTTGATTATTTCTAAGAAAATGTAATTTTGTTTTTGATGCAAAGTTTGATCATTTCTGGAAAAATAAATTATTTCATGGGTTTTTATAGGCTTTGTAGTTTTGGAGGGTCTTTTGCAATTGAACTCTCTCGGCACATCTTTTATTATTACTATTTTTTTTTTTTGTTTACTAGATAAAATACATTTTTTTACTTCGAAAAATGCTACACATAAAAAACATACTATGACTCATATAGACCTTAAGCGTGAATTATCATTAAATATAAAATTTAATAATAATTCATTTTCTTAATATGACAATAAAAATTATTATTTAATCTAAAATCTAACCGGGATTCATGCAAAATTAATAATAGTAATTTTAACTGATATGTCAAACAATATACATTTGAGAATTTGTTAGGCCCTACGGGAAAACTACAGTGCTGATTCCGTGAGTTACGGATCTGGACGGGAGTTTACCGAGTAACTACAGGTCAGAAAAGAGCCTGAAAAAAATTGGTGGTGAAAAACATAACCACGTGGACTTGAGGTGAGCCCCACATTTTTATAATCAGACAAAATCGGGGATTCCCGTTTCCGTACTCCTGCGTGGAGGCAGCCGCTGCCAATTTAATCATGTTAATTTAGGTTGACGAAAGTACCCCCTCACAAGACTTTTCTAATTACGTATATTTCAAAAAAAAAAAAAGAAGCTAAATGGGGGGTGGGGGATTTTTCCCGCTACAAATTGGGAAGGGGGAGACAAATGAAATTAAATGCAATCAGAAAGCCCAATAGGCCACGTGTGACGCAAATTTTTTTTCTACCATTTCAACTGGAGGAAGAAGGAACGGTGAAAAATGATGTCGGCAATAGTTTCAGAATTTCTCGAATATTGAGTAATGGAGAAATTGCGAAAGAGGTTGCAAGGAGGGCAGGAAAAGCCTCCCTGAAATTAGGCTCAAAATGGAGGCTGATTTGTGAAACAGCTTAGAGATCTTGCCATTGGAATTTCTACAAAGCTGCTTGATCAGAAAATGACTCTCTAATAGCTGTGTCACAAGCTACTGCAGAGAAAATCTGAAACATATTAGAGTCTTTTCTAAGAACACCGATAGAACTGAAGGGGTTTAGAATGCAGCCAATCAATTCAGCCATATTTAAACGAGACCACGCCAGAGAATCTAACGGCAAAAATTAAGAGAATCTAACCCTTATATATATATTTTGTTAATAATGGATGAATTAAGGACTATTAGACCATGGCACAACATCTTTGTAAAATAATTATGTAGTATATAGCATTACTCATATATTAAATATTATTAATTCTTATATAGGTTTGGATAGCATAGTATGAATCTAGATGATTAACAACTAATATCATAATTTGTGAGAAAAATAAGTAGAGAAAATGGACAGCAATGAAATATAAAAAAAAAATATATATATTAATATTTTTCTTCAATATTCCGATCATACATTTTTTTAGAGCTTAGGTATGTTATGCGTTAGTATTGATTGATATATTTTAAGAGGGATGCTGTCAAGAATACAATAACTTTTACCGTATGACAATTACAAATTAACATGATAATTTATGTGACACTTATAATGTTAGCTATAAAATAATTAAATTTAATTGTAAATAATGTGACAATGTCATGTAAACTATCACGTCAACTTATAAATTTTTTGATACTTATCATATCTTCCTAAATAGTTAAATTTAATTGCAACTTAAGTAGGAGTTCCACATAATTTTGTAAGAGAATCCTGCTAAAAATTGGTAGTGCCAATCATTTTCCTTTAAAAATACTACCGAAATATAAGTGTATTGGTACTTAATGTATTATTTCTATATTAGGTGTGAGGAATGATGAATTCCAACGCCCCCCCTGCCCATCGTACTATGATGAGCGGTAGGAATTGAAGCTATTTTTTATTTTGTTTTGTACACGACAAGTACATAATGCTATGACATAAATATCAACCTTTTGTTATATGAATTGTGAAGTACTATGATGAGTGGTTGTTTTAAATTTTTTTAATTATTTTATAACACATTTTGTTAATGTAAGGCTGATCGTACTAATTCAGCACAATCTCGCTTTTAAAATTGTTTTGTCTTGAATGAGAGATATATATGTGTGTAACCTTAATCGAAATTAGTTAAAGCTCAGAAAAATTAGTTGATCTAAAACATGTTTTCTTCTTTTAATTCAAAGAATTCAAACTTGTAATGATGTAGTTGGCTGTGTGGTCAAGTCTAATAAATGAATGTTTGTAACACAAATAGATAAAAGTCAGAGACTTGATACGGGGTTTTTGGTGGGAAATTTCTTTGATGGTTAAGTTAGCAAAGAAAAATGGTGTACACTTTGAATGAGAACTAAGCTTTTTTAGGTTGTGTATGAAAGCAATTGTGTGATCCACATGAAATGATCATATATGGTATCATCATGTGGAGCTTTCACTAGTAGAGTATGGCTAGTTAACTGTCGTACCAAATTCTACGATCACTAGTGGGATATGGCCTTAGCTAGATTATGTGTCAAATTTATACTGATTGGTAGGATATAACCTTAGTCAAATTTTTTGTTTGAAATCACATGGCAGTTTGATTGAAACCATAGAGTGATTGTTCTCCGTACTAAAATCCTAACGTCTTCTAAGCAATCATTGTGTTGATGCAGTTAGTTAAGCTACTTGAGTTTTCATCTTGGTTGGGTTTTATTGCTTATTTTCTGTTTTGTTCATTTGCATTGACTTTTGTGTTCTAGTCGAGACTCGCCATTCAAATTTGATCACCTCGACCCAAATTATTAGCTCCCCAATGTGTCTTTTCGACCTGAATTGGCTGAGTATATATATATTGGTCAATCAACGTTAATGAGCGAGCTATTAAGAACTCAAGAAATTCATTGGTGCTCGCTCAATTGAGCTTTTTATTTTAGATAATTCATCTCTCTATCTAAAAAAACTCATTTTTTATGTTATTTTTCCTTTGATTCGCTCATCAAAAAGTCTCCTCCCTCTTCCCCCCCTTTGATTCTTCTCATTTTCTAACTAGTTTTCTTTTCCTTTTTCATTCTCCTTACTCCTTCTTCTTGATTTTTTGTTTTTTGTTTTTTTAGTTATGCAACCAGGTCGAATTTATGGGGTTTGGCGCTACATCTCAATGCATGTGCCCTCCACCTCCGATGTCTTCTTCGAAGTACATGTAAAGGACACCAATAGTTGGTTTTATCTTGGGCTACGGAGTTTTTAAAAATCTCATTGCCTTTTTCTAGTCTTTTTTTTTTTTGGTGTTCTTCAATCATTGGGTTGATTCTCCACATATGATACCCTATTTTTGTTGAAAGGGATTTTCATATGCAATTGTAGCTTTAGATCCAAATGCGGTATCCATCAAGCTTATTTATTTGAGTCTCTTTTATGGCGAATTCGGTTCAGCCAGCTTCGGTGCTCTTCTTGTTGTGATTCTCAAGCCTTAGTGTTGCCATAGGTATTTTAGGCAGTTCATTGTCTCTTCGCGGTTTCTCTTAATGCCTTTGAGTTAAGGACTATGGTTGGTAAAACGGGTTGGCGAGTCGGGTTTGGGTCAACCCGCTTGATCCACCAACCCATTTAATGTAAAACCGAGCATGACCTGTTTATTAAACGAGTTGACATGGCACGACTCATTTAATAAACGGATATAACATGACATGATTCGTCAGCCCGTTTAGTTGTTGGGTCGTGTCTTCCGGGTCGGGTTTACTCAACCCGACTTGACCAGCAAATCAACCGCATGCTACACTGCAGAGAATAAGAAAGTCAGAGAGAATGAGAGATCACGCCGTGAGTGAGACAGAGAGGGAATGAGAGATGCCAATCCGCTGGAGATGAGTAGCGGAGAGAGATGTCGGTCCGCCGGAGACGAGTAGTGAAGAAAGAGACCGAGATGTGCCGGACGCGCGAGACGAAGAGAGAGATATTGCCGGGGATTATCAACTGAGAGGTCACGAGAGAGGGAGATCGAGTGGCCGTGACCCGTGTGAGATAACTGAGCGGCCGTGAGATAGAGAAGGAGATCGGTGGGCTGGCGGCCGTGAGAAAGAGAGGGAGATCGGCCGTCAGTGGCCGTGAGAGAGAGAGGGAGATTGAGAGAGATGGAGTCAGCTCACGGGCTCAGTGAATCAGTCTGGATTGGAGAATTGGAGATGGAGATCGAGAGAGTCTGAGAGATGGAGATAGATAGGGAGGGAGATGAGCTCGTTCTCGGCGGTGTGAGGGACTTAGAGGGAGATAGAGGAGAAAATGAGAGAGAAAGAAAAACTGTCAAACTAAGAAAGAGAGAGAGAAACTGAGAAAGAAAGTGAGAAACAGGTTGGTGGCCTTTAGGTTTAGCCGTTTAGGTTTTTAGTTTTTTAATAGTTTGATCACTTTATGTTTTATTTTATTTTATTTTATTTATATATATATTTTTTTATATAAAAAAGGTTAACGGGTTGACCAATTTTGACCTTAACCTGGTAACCACAAACCCAAACCTATTATTTTCGTGTCGTGTTCGTGTCGGGTTTGCGGATCGTGTCAAAAATTGTCACCTCTATTAAGGACCCAATTGATTGGATCAATCACTTTTTTCCCTAATAGTTATTAGGTTTTTTCAAGCATGTTTTTGATTGTTCTCATGTTATTGTTTGGTTGTCCCGTTCATTTGTTTTTTATTTTTTATTTTTTGTTGTTTCTTCCCCCTCTCCGTCTCCCCTGTAACTTGCTTCAGATAAAAAAAAAAAAAAAAACTTCAAAAAGTGAGCTTAGAAAAGAAAAAAAACTTGAAGTTAAATGTATGACTCGTATATGCTAAATTTATAAACTTGACTTATGGCATTATGGATTTCTCCTGGTCAAAAAAAAAAAAAAAGAACAATAAGAAAAAAGAACAAAAAAATCAAAAAAACTTCAATAAGTGAGCTTTAAAAAAAAAAATTGAAGTTAAATGTATGACTCATATATGCTAAATTTATAAAACTTGACTTGTCACATTATGGATTTCTCCCAACTTGGTCAAAAAAAAAAAAGAACAAAAAAATCAACGTAGAAGGATAATTGCGTCAATCAATTACATTTATGACAGATCTAATAACCGACAAAGGGGGAGGTCGGCACTGTCGGCCGATGAACCGGGGAGATAAAAGCGGCGAAAAAAATTCTCAATTCCCTCTTCCCAATTTTTTTTGTTATTCTAATAATACTATCTAATAAACAAATAATCAATTCCATCATTTAAAAAAGAAAAAGAAAAAAAAGCCCCTCTCTCACTCACAGTTTTTTCCCTTGAAGTAAACCCTTCAAATCTTTGAAAATCTATTTCCGATTTCCAATACATCTTTCCATATAAGCCCTCTTAGAATAACTGAAAGCCTAATCTCCCTCCCTCCTCTCTCTCTCCCTCTCTCTGATTCGGATCCTCAAAAACCAAACAACTGTAATGAGATGGAACTTCACGGATCACGGAAACCCTAATTTTCTCTCTGGTTCCCGGGATTCTTGTAAATGCTCTTGTATGAAGCCTCCTTGGCTTGATTCCGTTTTTTCTGGTGCGTTTTCGGTGCCAATCCCTAGTTTCCCTTACTCAAATACTTCACGTCTAGTTCTGTTTCCGTTCTCTGGATTTTTGCAGTTTTGAGCTGTGGTTTGTTTTGTGAAAATGTGTTTTTTTTTTTTCCTATTTTAATTTTAATTTTGTTTCCGTGTTTTCTTTTTCCTTTCTGGATGTGAATCACATTGCGTAGGCAATTCGCGTTTGTTATGGTTAGGTAGTGTCTTTATTTGTCTAAGTGGTTCCTATAAATGTGGATTGCACTGTTTTTTTATCTGTTTTTTGTTTTTTATTTTTTATCTGTGTGTCTCGTCCCAGCTAAAGATCTCTATTTAGGAAGTCATTTTCGAATTCCATTTACTTGGGGATCTTGAATCTCGGGTATTCGATCAAAATTCCAAATCAATATGTGTTTTTTATGCCATCATTCCTGTTTCAATGTATGTTTTTGTTTGTGAATTTTTCTTCATGAGTCTGGATTTTATGTGTTTGATGAATTGTCAAAATCAAATAGTTTTCTTTTTCTCACCATTCCTCTTGTGCTGTCTTGTTGGATCAATTGCGTTTTGTAGAATGCTATACACAAATAATAGTTCACTGTTTCTTTTATTGGGTGTCTGTGTTTTCAAGCCTCATATATATATATATATATTTGCCAAATCTCTGTTTGGTTGGTGAGAAAATGTTGAACTAGAGATTTTCTTTTCCACCATTCGACTGAGCCGAATACAAGACTTAGTTTCCTCAATTAGTCTTTTTTTTTTTCCGTAAAATGGAATGCAAAATGTTTGATTTCCTTTTTCTTTTCTTTTCGTCAGTTCGAAGCAACCAAACGGTGTAAACGTTACCTTCATTGGTTTGCCATGTATATTGTTGATTCCAGCTTCTTTTATCAAAATAATTTTCTGTTTGGATTTATTAGCATGCCTTTATGCAACAAAGTTTCTTTAGCTGTAGCAGTTTGGACTTGTCACTGGTATCCTTCTTGAGCTAAGCAGAGAGGTTCCTAAGCGTTTGGTCTTTTTTTTTTGTTTCCTAATCCAGATGAACTATGCCGGCCTCTAGTTTTCCTAATTCAATAATGGACATTACGGAGGTTGAAGAAAACTTATTCGCAGCAAGTGATGCCAAGGTATCGGTTTAATGTTTGGATTGAATTCAAGTAATTGTAGTTTGGATTTGGCATTTTTGTGAAATATGTTATCTAGTAGTTTATTTGTTTACTTTTTTTTTTTTTAAATTTTAACTGCATAGACGCTGTCTTATCTACACGGGGCTGGTTAATTTTTTTGTCTATTAATTCTAAATTCTTCTATGGATATCAATTTTCATTTTGTTATATGTTTTTTTTTTTTGTTGGAGAAGTTGCAGAAATTATACTTTTGAGTGCTTTTACCATTTTTCTCTTGATTAATCTAGTTGACAGTTGTTGATCATGGTGGCTGTCAAAGTTGGGTTCATGGATAAGGAATGTTAGAATTCCTTTCCTTTTGGTGGTGATAATTGTGTCCAACATACTGAGTTCCTTCGTAAATAGTGAATTCTACTTGCCTAAACAAAATCACTAGTGAGTTGAAATTAGTATTGGTCTATGAGCTTGGTGAGAATTTGGCCGTCTAGTTTCCAAATATAAGTTGGTTTTTCTTCCACAAGGCTTTCCTGATTTTGGGCTGTAGTTATATAGAATTATAGTATTTGGCATAAACTGTTCAAAGTTCATACTTTACATGCAGTTCAATAACTTTGGGTGATTCGCTCATAACATTTTTCCTTATGCAGCTGCATGGAGAAATGTGCAAGACACTCTCTGCAATTTATTGCAAAGTAATATCAATCTTCCCTTCCTTGGAAGCAGCACGGCCTAGGAGCAAATCTGGCATGCAGGGATTATGTTCATTGCATGTGGCGCTTGAGAAGGCGAAGAATGTTCTTCAACACTGCTCAGAATGTAGTAAACTTTACTTGGTATGATTTCTTAATTGCATTGATATTTTATATGAGAATATGAATTGTAATATCATTATGTTTTACCATTGGAATTGTTCTTATCATGCAGGCTATTACTGGGGATTCTGTTCTTTTAAAGTTTGAGAAGGCAAGATGTGCACTTGTAGAGAGTCTCAGGCTTGTTGATGATATTGTTCCACAGTCAATTGGTTGTCAGGTAATTATTATTTAAGCTATTAAGTGTTTTCTTTGCCATGCAAGCATAATGCCCATGCTTCTACTTATCGAATGAGCTATTACTTGATTGAGTTAACTTTAAACAATCTTCGCATTCCTAATGTTTGTCAAATCAGATAGATGAATCTATTTGCTGAGTTCTAACTGTCTGGGAACCTTTGTCTATGTGTGCATGTGATAAGAGGAGTGGACAAAATTTCATTTCTTTTTGGGGAATGAAACTTCAACCAGGACTTTCTGCAGAATTATGATGGAATGCCAAAATGATTACCTCAGGCATTGGCCTAATATCCTAATAAAAAGGCGACGCTGTTACAAGAGTGCTCTTGTGTTCATGCTTGAAGCCTTTTCCTTTATTCAGAATGGCTTTGGTTGTCTTGCTGCATGCTTTTTCGTCCATTCTGGGTGATGTTGACATGCATGCAGCCACTTCATCACATTGGGTAACATGGCGCCCTCTACAATTTGAGCTCCAACCTTCCTGACCATTGTCCTAAATGTATTGGTGAAAGTTGATGAGGTGACATGAATTAACTAAATTTGAAGATAAATCATATAACCCTTTGACAGCCTCTTGACTTTCAGTGAGTTTTAGCCTGGAATTTTGGTTTTCAAACCATCATTTAGTCACCCATGTGATGATGTGTTGCACGCCCATGATGAGGGCTCCACTTTAAGTTCAATATAAAGAGAGCTCATAAGTGTTAATAGTAATAGGATTTCTTTTAATTTTTCTCCTTTTTGGCTAGTAAGGGGTTAACCTGCTTTTCCTGCCCAGGAAAGAGGGAAAGAAAAGAATGTAACCGTTAATATTTGATTTAGCCTTCCATCCTGTGTCTTGGGATAAGCTTGTCTTAGTAAGGTAATTGGTAGTTGGAATGGACGGTGTATAGAATTTAAGAAATGGGAAGTTTAAATTTTGATGTGGAACATTTTATAAGCTTGTTTCAAATAGTTCAGCATCGCTGACCCGCTGGATGGTCCTCTAAATGACTCTGGTGCATCTTTATACTTCCTTGGTGGGTTGAGGCTTGATTGTAACGAGACTTAAATCTTTTCCAAAGGGGTCATGGTTTGAATATAAATTGGTCATTACTTCTTCATTTGAATTTGTATAAATGACTATGGTTATCCTCCTTGATGGTATTGTCTTGCTGTCTTTTGTTGCTATTCTTTTGTCTATATCACTTTGTAGAACTTTTGACACCTTTTGTAATTTCAACTTCCTTTTAGATTCAGGAGATTGTGAGTGGGCTTGAGGAGACTGTTTTCTCGCTGGATCCATCAGAGAAGCAAGTTGGCGATGAAATAATTGCATTGCTCCAGCAGGGGAAAAAATTCAACAATAGTAATGACAGTAATGAGCTAGAATGTTTTCACCAGGCTGCTACTAAACTTGGAATAACCTCTTCCAGAGCAGCTCTTACTGAGAGAAGAGCTCTCAAGAAACTCATAGAAAGAGCTCGTGCAGAGGAAGACAAGAGGAAGGAATCAATTGTGGCTTATCTGTTACATCTCATGAGAAAGTACTCCAAATTGTTTAGAAGTGAGATCTCTGATGACAATGATTCACAGGGTTCTACACCTTGTTCTCCCACTGTTCAGGGTTCTCTTGAGGATGGTGGACATGTTGGCAATGGTCAAGCCTTTGAACGGCACCTGTCAAAAGTTAATTCATTTAATTTCAAGGCACACAATAGGAGATCAGGGCAGATGCCGCCTGAGGAACTGAGGTGTCCAATATCTTTGCAGCTTATGTATGATCCAGTCATCATTTCGTCAGGGCAAACATATGAAAGGATCTGCATTGAGAAATGGTTCAGTGATGGGCATAACACCTGCCCAAAGACTCAACAGAAGCTCTCTCATCTCTCGTTGACTCCTAATTACTGTGTTAAAGGTCTCATTGCTAGTTGGTGTGAACAGAATGGAGTTTATGTTCCTGATGGCCCCCCAGAGTCTCTTGACCTCAACTATTGGAGGCTGGCATTGTCTGAGTCTGAGTCTGCAAAGTCGAGATCTGTGGACGGTGTTGGCTCTTGCAAGTTGAGGGGGGTTAAGGTTGTCCCTTTAGAGGAGAGTGTTATCATAGAGGAGGCTGAAGGAAATGAAACAGAAAGTTTGTCTCCTAAGCCAGAAGAATCTGAGCTTGGTGTGTTGGACAGTTACCAGAATTTTCTGTCTGTCTTGGATGGGGGGGAAGATTTAAGGAAAAAGTGCAAAGTGGTGGAGCAAATAAGGCTGTTGCTGAAGGATGATGAGGAGGCTAGGATCTTTATGGGGGCCAATGGGTTCGTGGAAGCTCTTTTGCAATTTCTAGACTCAGCTGTGCGTGAAGGGAATGTAATGGCTCAGGAAAGTGGAGCCATGGCTCTCTTCAACCTAGCTGTCAACAATAGCAGGTATTAAAACATTAAAGATGGCAAGACAGTTTTCTTTTCGGCATTGGTTTAATGGCAACTCTTGCTGGGAAAGAAATGAAAATTATATTTACTAAAAGCTGACATTAATTCAAATTTTCATTTACCCTCCTGCACTAAATTTTCAAAATTCTTTCAGAATTTTAACTATACTCTTGGTGATTTATTTTATTTCCAATTTCTTCTAAACTAATGCATGCTTTTATTTATATGATATATCTGTTTTTATACATATATATGTTTCTATGCATAAAGCTTTCACCATAATCTCAGCATGAAGAAAAATGGAATATCCATCTAGAATGGATTCCCCAAATGCATCATTCATGGGTAGAACATTGTTTTGTTGTTGCTGCTATTTTGTATTTTTTCCGGAGTGAGAGCATTGTTTTGTTGTTGTTGTTGAATTGATACGACCAATCCTTACACATCCTTCAAAGAACACAATGAAATTACTTTTTCTGTATCATATGTTTTCCTTGTCTATGTTTTTAAAACTGCACAAAGATAGGTGGCATAAAGTATTTGTTGAATCCTTTTAATAGTTAGAAACTGGATGTCTGTTTATTATAATTTGAAACCTTTATGTGGGTGTGGTCCAATAGCTTTGTGTAACATGTTAAATTTTTTGGTTGTGTTTGCTTTTATTACAAATTTGTTTCTCTTTTATTTTATTAAGTAATCGAAATTTATTAAAAGCGAAAGGAAAACTACCCAAACACACAAATTTGTAAACTATGAGGATCTTCCAAAATTTTAATGTGAGGCTATTTTCATATTCTGTTCAGAAACAAGGAAATGATGTTAGCAGCAGGAGTAATTTCATTGTTGGAGGAGATGATCTCCAACCCCAATTCCTATGGATCTGCCACGGCACTCTATCTGAATCTGTCCCTCCTTGAAGAAGCCAAACCTATCATTGGCTCAAGTAAGGCAGTCCCTTTCTTAGCCCAGGTCCTTCAAGCTAATCCTGAACCCCAGTGTAAGCTTGATGCCCTCCATGCCCTCTATAATCTCTCTACTCTGCACCCCAATATTCCAAACCTTCTTTCAGCTGGCATCATCAAGGGCCTCCAACCCCTTCTTGTGGCCTCTGGTGACCATATTTGGATGGAAAAAGTCATAGCTGTCCTTATAAACTTGGCTTCAAGTCAGTCAGGAAAGGATGAAATGATATCAACACCTGGCCTTATTAGTGGACTAGCAACAATGTTGGACATTGGTGAAACTATCGAGCAGGAGCAAGCTGCCTCATGTCTCTTAATTTTGTGTCATGCAAATGAGAAATGCAGCCAAATGGTTCTACAAGAAGGGGTAATACCTTCATTGGTGTCAATCTCAGTGAATGGGACCTCAAGAGGAAAAGAGAAGGCTCAAAAACTTTTGATGCTGTTTAGGGAGCAGCGACAACGAGACCAACCACCTGCTGAGACGCAACAGCTGGCTGAAAGTAGTAATAAGCCCATGCCTACTGCAGAATCAAAGCCACCATGTAAATCGATGTCTAGAAGAAAAATGGGGAAAGCCTTTAGCTTCTTATGGAAAAGCAAGAGCTATTCGGTTTATCAATGTTAGGTTGTCACTTGTCAGTGTTGTAAATTTCTGTTGCATCATCTTTTTCATTTCTTCTGTCCTGTTCCCATGGGCATCACTTATTTTGTTTTCGTAGAGAAGAGATGTACAGGCCCCTGTAATTTATGAATTTTTTGTTTCTCTTCTCGTTTTCCACTTTTGGATAGGAATAGGTGTATTATGTATGTCAATTTAAGCTTTAGATTCAGGGTTGAAAAGTGGTGTCTGGATATGAAGTTTCATGTGTAGGTTTAAATGTACGACTATCAGTGCCAATCAATTATACAGCAGAGGTTTCAATACTCCACCAATTGCTTATGGCTAATGCCTACGATAAAAGATTTTGCTTGTGGCTCATGCTTTCTTTCAAAGGAAGGCGATCCTGTTCAATAGGGTTGTCCTAATTGCAGTGAGAGCTTGTTTGGCCTCCATCTATTTAGACAGGTGCTCAGGCAGTTTCAGTTTGGAGCTCATGTGAGAACTTGCCTTCGCCCCACCTGTACGGGCAGCCTGAGTAGATAGGCAAGGGCAAAACTAAGATTTTAAGCTCAGAGGTCTGAATCTACGTAAATAAATAAGTAGAGTATAAAGCTAAATTATCTAGCCATTGGTCTGAAAAAGTTACTATTGAAAGGATCATGATATAAAAAGAATATTTTTAAAAAAAATTGGAATTGCCAAAGACTCTCCCAGCCTTAGAAATGGGTCTGCTCCTGCACATGGGGCTGCCTTATTGCATAGGCCAAATTTAACACTGAAAACACAGGCCAAATCTAAATCCATTTTCAGTTTAGCTTTCGTATTAGTAAAGTTGCAACTTGATATTTGTTGCAAGTCACAAAAGAAGTTGACCAAATATCCGGAAGATTCATGGAAAATAGAGAGGGCTACAAACTGAATTTCAAAGTTCTCATCAAGGATTTTATATAAGTGGATTAGCCCGGGGAAAGAAAATGCAAGAGATTAATTTTGCTACATGTCATTAAAAAATTGGTTTGACTTTTAAAATTACTATTAAATTTAAAATAAATTATTATTAAATTTTAATTTAATGATAATTTTAAATATCACATCAATTTTAAGAACATACAAATAGATGTGACATTTAACATTACTCCTGCTCATTTATTTATGTCAACTAAAACGAAAATAGGGCGTCAATATTTTGATATTAGTCGGTGGAAATGGGTATTTGCATCACTAATTAAATTACCATATAAACTGTTCAAAATAACCATCAACAAGCCCGTCTAGCTCAGTTGGTAGAGCGCAAGGCTCTTAACCTTGTGGTCGTGGGTTCGAGCCCCACGGTGGGCGCAGTTTAAGGTCTTTTGATCCCTTCGCCCATTTTTTTTTTTGTCCCTCATCAATTTCATATTTTCATTGTTGTGGTTTCGTTGTCGATCTTCAGTGGATGACATTGAAAATCAGGATGTTAACAATTTTCCCGAACAGTTGAGAGGTGGTATTTTTTTAACGATAACCTGCCACGTACAATAACTATCCAATGATAAATTCAACCTCTTTTAATGTTTTGATTGGTTTGATGTTTCTTCTTTTTTATTGGCATTTTTGTTGCATTAATCAAAGTATTTAAAAAGCATTTACGTCTAATTTAACAAATTTTAGTTACATAATCACTTTTTACATTTATTTTATAAATGTAAGTTACTTAAAACTCATCACATCAATTAATATAAAATAAGTATTAAAAATAACATTACTCTTATTTTAACTACTTACTTTTTCAAAGCAATTATATATATATATATATTCTCATTCCAACAACCACAATTTTCTACCTCCCGTGGTGTCCCGTGTCTGCGCACTGGTCTAGACTCTGGACCACTTCAATTGCAGAATTTGTTCATTACCGAAGATTAAACCACATGGAATTGACTGAAGTGTACATCTTTTCACAAGATGCTATTGGCAATTCGTTGATGTCGGGCTTTTCTTTATTTTATTTTATTTTCTTTATCTAATTCAATTCTTTTTAAAAGTTAACTATCTTTTATAACTTAAATTTATTCAACTAAACTCAAATTTATTCAACTCAACTAAAAAAATAATACAAAAATAATATTTTTATTTTAAAAAAAAAAAACTGAAAAAAATAAGAATGAGAGGATGGCTGAGCCACTTCCGAGTCACCCCAAAAACATTTAAGAGTGACTGAGCCACCCTAGATTCAGAAATATTTAGGAGGTGG